>CAMZMU010000125.1:4853612-5057459 GCA_947311845.1 Poa pratensis
AGGCTGGGGCATTGGTCAGACCAAAGGACATCACGGTGTATTCAAACAAACCGTAACGAGTGGTGAAGGCGGTCTTGGGAATGTCTGTCTCTCGGATCTTCAACTGATGGTAACATGTCGAAGATCGATCTTTGAAAAGCTCGGGCTCCGTTCATTTGATCGAACAGATCCTCAATCTTGGGAAGAGGGTATTGTTTTTAATGGTCACGTCATTCAGCTTGCGATAATCCACACACAGGCGTGTGGTACCGTCTCTCTTGTCCACAAAAATAATGGGTGATCCCCATGGTGAAGCGCTTGGGCGAACAAGACCTTTGCTGAGCATATCAGCCAACTGCTTCTTCAACTCAACAGTTCTTCCGGATTCATCGATAAGGCTTTTGGGATATAGGGGATGTTCCTGGAATAAGCTCAATTATGAACTCAATATCCGGTCTGGCGGCATACAGGCAACTTTCAGGGAAAACATCTCGGATTAGGTGAACAACACGGATCTCATCTAGGGCGGGGTCGAGCTATGCCTCATGGCATCGGGTCAGGAATAACGGGTCTCCGATGCATACTCCACTTCAACTCCCTCATCAGAAGTGAGAGAAATAGCTCTTCGGGCACAGTCAATACGACCGTGATACTTGGCTAACCAATCCATTCCAAGAATAACATCTATACCTTGGTTTCCTAAGATAATTAGATCGGCTGCAAACTTTACTCCTCCAATCTCTATGGGTTTGGAAACACATCTGGTTGGTTTTGCCTATTAATCCTGGGGTTTGTACCAACATCAGTTTGGGTAAAAGACTCCCGACTAAACCTCCCTTAGAGACAAACTCTTCGTAATAAATGAATGGGTGGCACCAGAATCAAACAGAACAGTTGCAGGTACTGAGTTGACAAGGAACGTACCCAGCACAACAATGGCGCTTCTTCAGCTTCTTCAGCATTGATGTGGTGCAGACGGCCCTTGACAACAGCAGCATTTCCGCGGGGTGGCGGCATTCTTGCCATTACCATTTCCATTGCGGCCTTGACCATTGTCGGTGCATTGGGGCGTTGGACATTCCTCTTAGGATTGGGGCATTCTCTGGAGTAGTGACCTTTGTTGCCACATTCAAAGCAGACAACATTGGCATTGGGGTTGAAGTTGTTGAAGTTTCCTCTGGATGGTTATTGTCATTGGGGCGGTTGAAGTTGTTTGGGGGGAGGGAAATTGGGGTGGGGCTTGGGGTGGACGATAAGCAGGCCTGGGGTTCTGCTGAAAGATACGAGGTTTCTAGCTGCTCGAACCTTCCTGAGCATCCATCCTTCTCTTGCGGCCTTCATACATAGACTTGCGCTTAGTCTCCAGCTGGATGGCTTTGTCCACAAGTGACTCCAGATCACGGAAGTCATGGATAACCAGAGCACACTGCAGTTCATCATGAAGTCCACTCATGAAACGCTCCATTTTCTTCTCTTCTTGTCGGTGTCATCAGGAGCATACCGAGATAAGTCGGTAAACTCATCCAGATAACCGACCACATCTCTACTTCCCTGCCTCAGCTTGCAGAATTCATCCTTCTTCCTCCAATGAGTCCGTAGGGAATGTGCTTCTTGCAGAACTTCTCCTGGAACTCAGCCCAATTGATAACATGACCAGCTTGCTGGAGAGCCTTGGTAGTTTCCCACCAAGCTCTTGCAGGTCCAGCGAGATAGTGGGTTGCATACAACACTTTCTCATTCTCTCCTACAGCAGCAACTTCTAGTGTTGTCGATGGTGCGAAGCCAATCATCGGCTTCTAGTGGATGAAGTCCCTTGGAGTAGGTGGGTGGGTTGGTTTTAGAAATCACCTAAGGTGGATCGCTGGTTTCCATCGCCATTACCATTACCACCATTGTTGTTGTTGTTATTGTTGTTGTTGTTGTAAAGCGGCTGCGAGTTGTTGCAGGGCAGTGAGCTGGCGCTCTGCCGTGCATTTTCACGTTCCTCCATGATAAGCGCGAGAAGTTGGGCGGGGGTTGGGTCCGGTGGTGGTGGTGCTGATCCTGATCCTTCCGCATTGCTGCGACGGGGTGGCATCCTGAAGCACACCGGGTATAAGAGGCATGGCAAAAAGGTTTCGACTAAAGGAAAAGATGGTTTCGCGAAGTGGTTGATAAATTTTTAAGGTTCATATGGAAAATATTTCACACAGATCAAACAAGACAAACATACTTATATTTCACAAACAACACATCAAGGAGTTCACAACCACCTTAAGCTTACAACATCAAGCTTACAACATCACCTTTCATCTAAGGTACATAGCATCTGGTTTCCAAAAGAACCACCACTTCGACTCGACTAGCGATAGGGGTCAACCTGATCCTGCGGTAGTGATCAAGTCACTCGCCTACTGAGGTGGAACCTCCAGTTCTAACACGTCAGCATCTGACTGGTAGGGTGGCTCCTCGGATCCTCCTCCTCGTCCTCGAGAACTGCCTCAAGTGGCTCCTCCTCCTCGTCAACTAACTCCTCCTCATCATCGTCCCTCCACGATCCATCTCCTCCACGAAGTCATCATCGTCACTGAGGAAAGCGTTGTTCTCCTTGCGGAGATCCTCGCCCTCCTCCTCCATCTCGTCAGTATGGTGCTCTAGATCCTCAATCAACTCATCCTGCTCTGCCACCTTCTTGCGGAGCTTCACGATGGTCCTTCTCAGCTGGGCCCTCTTCGTGAGAAGAGCGACCTTCTCCCTCCAGTAGCTTTTCCTCATTCTCGCGAATCAACAAGCGAGATGCGATCAAAGTGAAGCTGAAACTCTAGTGCGCATCAGGTCATCCTGGGTGTTCTGAAGTAAGAGCTCCATGTCCTGATGTAGCTCCCAAACATCGGGTGGCAAGGGGAAAGTAGGGTGTCCGTCGCAGTTGCGCCTCCCATAGAACCGGAAATGGGAATCTGCCAACTCCGCCTTGTGCTCCTCACAAAGTTGGGCTAGCATCCTCTGTGCGGCAGTATAGAGACCGTCAACCCAGGTAGAAGCCTTGGTGGTGAAGACGAGTGTCCTGGAACTGGGAGACTTGATGTTCCTGCGAACTGACGACTTGACTAGCCAGCTCAGCCTTCCGACACCGTGAACGTCAATCTGAGCTCCCTCAAACTCTGGAGCGGGGCGACCTAACAACTTGCTCAACTCGAACAAGTCACTCTCGAATGTCAGCTTGCTATCCTTCTCAAGCTGAACGAACTCGGTCCAATGGAGTGCCATCTATAATTTTTAAGCAAAATTTTAAGTTAGTGAGATGATAAGTGTACAATTTTTTAATTTAGTGAGGTAACAAGTGAGTCGAAATTTAATGAGAAGGGTGCATGATTTTAAGGATACAAGGAAAATGTAATTTTTAATGAGAGTAACATTTTGCAGAAGTAAGAGGATTGGAGATAAGCAGTTTTCGAAAACTTCACTCCTTTCTTTTTAGAAATTAATCTTTTTGATAACATTTATCTAACGACCATGCTAACTAAGGTTTCCTAAAGTCAGGATGGTCATTTAGACCAAGTCTGTGGGACCCCAGACTTGCCTTTAGAAATGTAATTTTTAATGAGAGTAACACCAAGTCGGTGGGGACCCCAGACTAGCCGTCCGAAATACCCGATTATGCTTAACACAACGATCCCGTGATCAGTATGTCGTTGCACATAATCCGAATTGGATACCAAAGTTTACATCCATTACAATACCGAATTAAAAGTCTTACATAAATGGTCATTTAGACCAAGTCTTACATAGGTGCCTTCAAGGGCCAAACCAAAATATCAGCGGAATCTACGGCGTAGTAGACATCATATTCTAACGATGACAACCCGACAGGCAGCTGACTTGTGGAGATCCTTAGTTCGCGTAGAAGTCACCATATTCCTGCTCGGCGTAGTGCTCCTCCTCGTAGTCTGGGTAGGACAATAGCCAGGGACGAAACCAATATGAGTACATTTGAATGTACTCGCAAACTACCCCAACATGAGTATGCACTAGTTTTATCTTACTTTCCTACTTTTATTTATTTAAACATCTCTATCTCTTTATTGAAAAAGGTAAGAGTTTTATAACTATCTTTGAAAGAAGTCACCATCTCATTTTGTTCCTCCAAAACTCCTCTTTTTTCTGACCATGGTCCATTCACTCCACAACTCATACCACTCCATTTGGTATAGCTGTGTAACCTCATCACCATTTCAGTTTCTTTTAAACTTAAAAGCTATTCCAAAAACTTGCACATGGTCATAGTAGGGCCTCCCAACTGTCCATATCCGAGGACTCGGCTATTCGAATAGTTTAACCCTCTGCAGAGGTAGCACGCTTTTTAACCCACATCCATCTGGCAGCTCATCGTGTCTGCCACGTCTCGCATACAGGGTGTATGCGAAGTAAGCCGCCGACCATAGCCTATCCTTTGCTCATGCTAGTATAGGATCCTACCGCTACGAAATTAACATTTTTTCCATCGACACCCAGTCCAGATTCCCGTCGGGAAACCTAAGTGTGAGGACTCGTAGTTCTGCTGCGCGAGCGAACCCTTCAATCCCCCATCCTCAGATGCCAGGACCCAGGTCAGGGGGTAGGTCACCATGACCATCCCTCATGGAACGAGGTCATCCTCGTTGTTGAGGAATCCCATACTAATATGAGTAAATTATATGACTACGCCCTTTTCCCTATGTGGGTAATGTGGTCGCACAGGGTATCGGCTGGTTGACGTAAGTACAAGGACACACTGTGCATTTTTCATAAACACTTCCATTCTCCACTTCTCCATTCCAGCACTGACATATCGGTATTCCATAATCACACAAATAATTTCAAAGGAGTTTTGAATAAACCATGTTTATTTTTTCCAACCTATAATTCTTATAAACTATCTTATATTTACATAGGGTGGCAAAATAATAACCATATACTTTTGAAAAGGTTTGGTAAATCTTTGCTTTTAAAAGTAGAACATGTTATCAAAGTAGATGCATAAATTTGGGTGCAAGCTCAGAGAGTAGCTTGCCTTGCTCGGCAAAGTGACCTTGGTCTTGATCTTCAGATTCAACAAACTCCCCCTCCTCGATAAATCCGACAGCGTTCTTGTCTAATTAATAACAAACAAATACAAGCAATCACTAAACTACTCAAACATCACAACATTACAATCCTAAACATCACAAATAGCTACTGCACACATCAAACCATACAATTGGGTTTCAAAATAATTGAATTAAACATTATTTAATTACTTCTAAATTAAGGCAGAAAATTGTTGAAGTATTTAATTCCACAACTTGAGTTCTGTTGGTCACAAAAATACAAACTAAAATTCTATGGAAAGCTACTGATGTGAAGAAGACAATGCAATTGGACTTGGATGCATTGGAGTTACCAAACTCCCTACACAAGGGTTTGAATCCAGTAGCTTAATACTCAAGTTTTGGCAATCCAATATGTTCTGTTGTTCCAAAAATTAAATCCTTTTTGGGGTGACTAAACATGGCTAAATGTGAGCTAACAAAATTGGTCCTAACTCATTTGAGTCAACCACTAAACATATTTATTTGTTTTAGTCCAGAAGGGTTTAACTTAAAGTCAACAATTAACATTGCTTAATTAATTCTACCAAAATTAGTGAAGCTAACACATGGCAGTACTAAGCTAGCAAAATTGGTTTGGAATTATTTGGACTCACAGTGTATCAGAACAAACAAGTTTAGAATTTAAACCTTCTGTAGTATTTTTTATAATACTTTTTATCTATTTAATTAAATGACATGAGACCACTTGTGTTGGTTAAACAATTTCATAATCCTTCCAGAACAATTGGATTTGATTTATTTGGATGTCTAAATCTTAAGTTATTGATTTTTGAAGTTGGTCCAGTACTGAAATCTATAGAAACTAGAAATTCGAAAAGTTTACTATACTGGATAAATGTTGAAAACTATGACAGGTGGACCTACATGGCAGCGACACAGTGCGCGGTTGGAAATTATAAAATCCTGACGAGCGGGGCCCGCCCGTCAGTCTCTCTCTCTTCTTTTTAACCGAAGCGGTATGGCACCGTTGGATCACGATCCAACGGCCCACGATCAGTGGCAACGGCGGCGACCTAATATCGGCGGCGCTGCCGCGCCGGCGATGGCGAGGTGGATGAAGCTCTCACCTAGGGGGCACGGGAGGTCGCGGCGATGATGCAGATCGATGGCGGTGGCGTGTGGGAAGCTCCTGGCTGAGTTGCGCTTGCTGGGGTGAACGGGTTCGTCGGCGGCGACGTCTCCGTCTTCCACGGCCACGGACAGCAACTCCGGCGAGGTCCAACGGTCGCGTCTGGGCACTAATCAAAGGGAAAAAGGGATGGGTGAGTGCGGTGAGCTCGGGCAACAGCATAGAGGGGTCAGAGGGGAGAATGGAGCAGCGGGACGGCACGGCCATGGTCATGCTCACCTACGGCTCCGGCGGAGCTTCTCGGGAAGAAAACCAGAGCAGCGGCGGCTCTGCAGCCGCGGCTCTGCTTCCTGGCGGTGTACGTGAGGTGGTGAAGCAAGGGAGGTGAGCAGGGGCGAAGGGGGTGGAGAATTCGTGAGGTGCGGGGGTCGAGTTAAATAGGCGCAACGCCGGCGCTCGGTGGTCGCGGTCCAGCGGCGTCCAGAGAGCGGGAGAGGCCGGTGCGTGCTGTCTGGGGGGTCCGGGATGGAGCTAGGGTTCTCGGCGTAGCTGATCGTGTGTCGGGAGCTGTAGGGGGGCCAATTTGGCTGGCGCCGTCCAACTCCTCCGCGGCGGTCGTTGGGGAACCGCGGCGTAAAGACGATGGAGAGGCACTCCAGTGCTCTCCTCTGCGAGGCAGAGGGTGCAGAGGCACGAGAGCGAGGGAGAACGTGAGCAGGGGGGCCCTGGGGGCCTGGGAACGGCGAGGACGGCCATGGCGACACGGCGACGGTGACGGGGAGCTAGGGGTAGGAGACGACGGCATTTTCGCAGAACGCCCCCTGGACTTTCTTTTCCATTTACAACTAGGTCCTCCTCTGCTTCTTTTATTTCTTTTAAAACCAGTAGCTTTTCTAGGATTTAATTGGGGCACTTAAACAATTTAGAAAAATTCACAAATATTTGTGAGGCTTCCACATAGCATGTAGTAGCTCCACAAAATTTGGCATTTCAAAATAAAATATTTTGAATCATTTTTGTTCATAGGGTTTTTAATTATGGAATTTTTGTTTTATTTCAATTGAGTTTTACTTTTGAATTTTAAAACTAGGTGTAAATTATTATTTGAGAGAGATAAGTAGTAAGGATAAAATGGGAGTGTTTACATTACCACTCCACTGAATTTTTATTGTGAAGGAAAACAATTTCTCACTTGGAGAATTTTATGTGACACTTGTCATATTATTTTCTTGCTTTGCTTTTTATTTTATTTCTCTTCTTTTCTTCATGTCTTTATTTAGAGCAAGCAACACATATTTAGCAAGAAATAAACAACACAAGCAACAATATGAGATCAACCCACATAATTAAGCAAAAGTTTTTGTTGGCTCTCATTTTTGGAATAATAATACTAATTAATATTTTTGGGATGTTACACTAGGGCTGCGAGGTAGAGGGGAAGGTGATCTCCTCCGGGTCAGGATCTGTCCTTCGTCTATCTCTCAGCCAAAACCCTTCCGGGTACCCATCCGGGGGTTCCATTGTAAGCCACACTATGAAGAATCCACATCCAGACATGCAGGAGTAGGGCTTTTAGCCTCCGCGGCCTGAACCTGGGTAGCTCCTTGTGTCCCTTTGGTTGCATGCTTTGATCGTGGAGAGGAGAGCTTGATCTAGACTCCGCCAAGAAGACGATTCTCAGCCTCCTTCGCGCCCGTGCCGAACCTAAAAGGGGGTATCCTATACTCCGGTGTCCGTGCAACGAGACACGACATCTGGCGCGCCAGGTAGGGGGCGCAAGCTGGTTTCATCTTCATCAAGTTCATCGGCAAGTTCTTCGTCAAGCATGCCTCCGAAAGAAGGAGACCTGCGGCGTCCAAGCCGGTTTCTCCCTCACGCACTCAAGCTTCAGCTGAACACGTGCTGCTGGCGCGGGCGGAGCGTCTCTCTCGTCCCCGCCTCCCATGGAGAGGGTGGCGCCGGACGAAGTGGACGGTCGCGACAAGGACAACGGCCCTGGCGGAGCGGCGGCTCCAAAGGGCGCCACCATGCCTCCTCCTCGCTCAGGGGAGAAGAGCGTCTGCAACGCTGGCAAGGAGCCCACCGCTGGAGGAGGGAACCACGGCGTTCGCCCCAGCGGGGATCCACGAGCATCCAAGAGCAAGACCTCCGCGCACTCGCCTTCGGACGTGCAAGCTCGCCATGATGCTCTAGTCGCTGCCAAGGCCCTGATGCAGTTCCCTCCAAGCAGCGGCGATCCCAAGGTCTACCAAGAATGGAGGACTCGCGTAGAGGCTCCTCGACTTCGCCGATGGTGGTCCGTGGGTCGAACCCACTCAAGCTCCCACCGTCGACAACCCGGAGCACAAAGACAAGACACGTGATCCGCGAGGCCAGCCTCGTGGTGAACGTCAAGCCAAGACGGCGCCTCCTCGCACCGCACCACCGATGGCTGATCGGCTAAACCGCGATCACGGCGAGGCCATCTCCATCGGGTCGTCTACCTCGCGCAACCCAGATCTTCGTGACGAGCTCAACAGCCGTCAGAACGAGGATATGCGCACCCGCATCGAGCGTCGCCGAGAACGTCACCGCCGGGAAGATCGGGGCATCGACCTCGCCGAAGGCTGCCTCGCCCTCGCCCCGAGTTCCGCCACTTCAACTGGCCCAAGAAATTCAAGATCGACGTTCTCCGCTACGACGGCACCACGAACCCCCGGGACTTTCTGCAGATCTACTCTCTTGCTGCGATGGTTGCCGGGGCCGACGAGGTCATGATGGCCAACTGGTTCCCATTGGCCCTGAAGGGAGACGCCCAGACTTGGCTTCTCAACCTTCCCAAGTGCTCCATCCGTTCCTGGCGGGCACTGAAGGAGCAGTTTCTGGGGGCTTTCCAAGGCGGGTACGAGCGCCCGGGGGCTCCCAGTGATCTCCACGACTTCAAGCAGCTGCCGGGTGAAACTCTCCGCAAGTTCATCCAGCGCTTCACCCAGAAGATGAACACCATCCCGTGCATCAAGGAGGAGTTTGGTGAAAGCGCGCGAGAAGCTGAGCATCCATCGCGTCGAGTCTGCTCGTAAGCTCTGGGAGCTTGCAGATCGGTGCGCTCGAGCTGAAGAAGGAGCCAAGTTCCCCGGGGAGGATGAACCCGAGGACAAGGTCGCTCCAGCCAAGAACAAGAAGCGGGACCCTGGACCCGACAAGCGGATCTTCGTCACCGAGCCTCTTCCGAAGAAGACCAAGCCCGCGCCGACTTCCGAGGAAGAAGGTGAAGGTGATCCCTGGTGCCACATCCATCCAGAAGGCAACCACTTGCTCAAGGACTGCCGCATGCTCAAGAACCTCGCCATCCGGGAGCAACGCGAGCTGATGGGGTCAGTCAAGACGGTTGCTACAACTGCGGCACTGCCGGGCACATCGCTCGTGACTGTCCCACGGGTCGCCAAGGCGGAGGCGGCCGTGGATGGAACCGAGGCGGTGGCCGCGGGGGCCGTGGAGGAGGACGCGGCGGTCAAGGTGGTCGCGGGTACAACACTCCGGAGGCCGCCCACGGCGGCAACGGGGAAGCTCCGGCTCCCCAAGGAGGCAACGGCGGCAAGTATCAAGAAGTCACTGGAGTTGTCGGGTGCATCCACGGAGGGTCTTCTCTGCCTCCCTCCAACGGCGCCTGCAAGAGACTTGTCCGGGAGCTGAACGCGGTTGCTTCTGCTCCGTCCAAGCCCCTGGACTGGTCTAGTCAAGTCATCACCTTCGACCCAGAAGACCACCCTGCAAACACTGCCGGGGTCGGGACCCTGCCGCTGATCGTGTCGCCCGTCATCCACAACTACAAGGTCACCAAGATGCTGGTCGACGGAGGCTCCAGCCTCAACTTGCTGACGGCGAAGGTCCTGGCTATCCTTCAAATTCCCCTGTCTCGCCTGCAAGACACCGGGGTGTTCCAAGGCGTGAACGGAAGTGTTACTCGACCCCTCGGGAAGATCACCCTTCCGGTCACCTTCGGCGACTCCAAGAACTTCCGCACCGAGGAAATCGTCTTCGACATCGCCGACACTCCGCTACCGTACAACGGCATACTTGGCAGACCTGCTCTGGCCAAGTTCATGGCCGTCTCCCACTTCGCCTACAACATGCTGAAGATTCCGGCGCCGTGGGGTGTGATCAAGGTCAAGGCCGACATCGACGATGCTATCTACTGCGTTCACCAGCTGAACCAGACGGTGGCAACACGGCGGATCCCTCAAGGTGTACAGGAGGATGATGATGGGGCTCTCCCCGGGGGCGAAGGGCACCCCGGGGGCTCCACATCTACTCCCCCAAGAAGGCGCCATTCCATGGCGATCCGCAGCTGACCAAGAAGGTGGCGCTAACCAGCGACGGAGTTCGCTCCATCACCATCGGCGCCCGCCTCACCGACAAATAGGAAAGCGCGCTCGTCGCCTTCCTTCGGGAAAACTCTGACGTCTTCGCGTGGGAGGCGTCAGGTTTACCCGGCGTTCCAAGGGAGGTGATCGAGCACAAACTGGCGGTCAATCCGGGGGCTCGCCCCGTGAAGCAGGTTCTCCGGAACCAAAGCAAGGAAAAGCTGGAATTCATCATCGCCGAGGTGGACAAGTTGATAGAAGCTGGTGTCATCCGGTCGGTTCCCCACCCAAGCTGGGTGGCCAACCCCGTGGTGGTACCGAAACCCATGACCTTCAAGTGGAGACTCTGCATCGACTTCACAGACCTGAATAAGGCCTGTCCCAAGGACCCTTTCCCCCTGCCGCGGATCGACATGATCGTGGATTCCACGGCCGGGTGCGAGCTGCTGTGTTTCTTGGACGCCTTCTCCGGGTACCACCAGATCATGATGTCACTCGAGGACCAAGAGAAGACGGCCTTCATCACTCCCAAGGGCTGCTACTGCTACACCCGGATGCCTTTTGGCCTCCGAACGCCGGCGCTACCTTCCAGCGCGCAATGCAAGCATGCCTTGGGTCACAGCTGGGCCGCAACGTTGAAGCGTACATCGACGACATCGTGGTCAAGACCCGGTACAAGGACTCCCTCATCCAAGACCTGCACGAGACCTTCGAGAACCTCCGCCGGGTCAACTTCAAGCTCAACCCCGACAAGTGCGTGTTCGGGGTCCCCTCCGGCAAGCTGCTGGGTTTCCTGGTCTCTCACCGAGGGATCGAGGCGAATCCGGACAAAATCAAGGCAATCGAGCGCATGGAGGCGCCCCGGCGGGTCAAGGACGTACAGCGCCTCAACGGGTGCATCACTGCACTCGGGCGCTTCATCTCAAGGCTTGGGGAGCGGGCCTTACCGTTCTTCAGGCTGCTCAAGAAGTCAGGCCCCGTGGAGTGGACCTCCGAGGCCGAGGAAGCCCTGCAGTCCCTTAAGCGCTACCTCGCCTCGCCACCAATCCTCGTGGCACCAGAAGAGAAGGAGCCCCTACTACTGTACATTGCTGCCACCAACCAGGTGATCAGCGCTGTGCTTGTGGTAGAGCGTGACGCTCCTCCGAAGAAGTCAAGCAAGATCAAGGGCAAGCGACCCGGGAACTCTCTCCCGGGACAACCGTGCAAGAAAAGGCTGCCGGGTGACCAGGGGTCTCACGATCCTGACGTCACTGCAACCTCACCAGCGCGCGGAGCCCGTCGGGAATGGAGAATCTCCCTCCGACGAGACTTCGCCGGGGGCTACCTCGTCCCCACCCCAAGACATCGACGTGGAGGAAGCCGAGCCCTCTCAGGACTCGGCGACCCGCAAGGTGCAGCACCCGGTCTACTTCGTCAGCGCAGTGCTGCGCGACGCCCGGGAGCGGTACCCCATGATGCAGAAGCTGCTGCTGGCAATCCTCATTGCCTCCCGCAAGATGAGGCCGTACTTCCAAAGCCATCCCATCACGGTGGTGTCCAAGTACAACCTAAGAAGCCCCCTGGAGAACCCACTTGCCACTGGTCGCATATCATGGTGGGCCATGGAGCTTCAAGGTTTCGGTCTCAAGTTCGAGCACACGGACAACATCAAGAGTCAGGCGCTGGCGGATTTCACGGCCGAGTGGACCGAGACGGCGTTCGACGACCCGGAAGAGGAAACCTGCCTCCCCGGGAAGGAAGATCCTAGCGCCTGGACCATGCACTTCGACGGCTCCTACACCAAGGGGAAAGGAGGTGCTGGGGTTGTCCTAACCTCACCAACCGGGGACCGGCTGAAGTACGTCGTCCAGATGCACTACCAAGGGAACATCTCCAACAACACGGCGGAGTACGAGGGCCTGCTCGCAGGACTTCGTGCTGCCGTCGGCCTCGGCATCAACAAGATCGTCGTCAAGGGTGACTCTCAGTTAGTCATCAAACAAGTGAACAAGGAGTACGCGTGCCCTCAGATGGCACCATACGTTGAAGAGGTCTGGAAGCTGCAGCGGCGCTTCGACAACTTCCGGGCTGTGTACGTCCCACGGGGAGAAAACACGGCCGCGGATGAGCTATCGCAGGTGGCGTCCAAGCAAGAACCAGTGCCTCCCGGGATCTACATCGAGGTCCTCAGGCGACCTTCGATCCCACCCGAGAGGCTCGCGACAAGATCTGCGCCGGGGGCTGGCGACCCTTCTACCTCGACAACACGGGTAGCCAGCCCAGAAGCTCAAGACCCGGCAGCCCCTCCAGCGGAGGAAGCTATGCTTTCTTTCCGTCGGATGGTGCTACCGGTGGAAGGAACCCACCCACCCTGGGCCCGGGACATCGTCAAGTACATCATGGAGCACGCCCTCCCGGAGGACGATCACGACGCCGAGCGGGTGGCTCGTCAAGCCAAGCTCTACGTCATGATCGACGGCGAGCTCTACCGGCGACGGGACAACGGAGTCAAGCTCCGCTGCATCCTCAAGAACAAGGCCAAGTACTGCTACGGGACATCCACGAGGGCACATGTTCAAGTCATGTGGCATCAAGATCACTGGCGGGTAAAGTTTTTCGTCACGGGTTCTACTGGCCAACAGTCCTCAGTGATGCGAGCAGCTAGTCAAGACCTGTGAAGCCTGCCAGTACTATGCGAAGAACATACATCAGCCGGCGCAAGCTCTGCAGCCAATTCCAATCTCCTGGCCGTTCGCGGTCTGGGGGCTGGACATCGTGGGAAAGATACCGAAGTCTGTCGGGGGCCATGAATACCTTTTCGTGGCCATCGACAAGTTCACAAAGTGGGTGGAAGTGATGCCAGTACCAAGACAGACAGCTCAAGCAGCCATCAAGTTCATTGAAGGGATCGTGTACCGCTCGGAGTACCCAACAGAATCATAACGGACAATGGCTCTCAGTTCACAAGCCGATCCTTCCTCAACTTCTGTGAAGAGCTGGGAATCAAGGTGTGTTTTGCCTCGGTGTCCTACCCAAGGTGCAATGGGCAAGTGGAGCGAGCCAATGCGGAGGTCCTAAAGGGTTTGAAGACCAAGGCCTTTGACAAGTTAGAAGACAAGGGCAAGAACTGGATTGAGCATCTACCAAGTGTCTTGTGGTCCCTCAGAACCACCACTCAAGAAACACCATTCTTCCTTGTCTATGGAGCAGAAGCCGTCTTGCCAACAGAGCTCAGGCATGGATCCCCCCGGGTACTTGCCTATGATGAAGACGCACAAGCTGAGAGGAGGATTGATGACATCAACTTCCTGGAAGAGGTGCGGTGCCGAGCTTCCTTACGATCTGCTCGATACCAGCAAGGGCTCCGCCGCTATCATGATCGCCATATCCGTTCACGGGTACTGGAACCCGGAGACCTGGTTCTCCGCAAGAAGCAGAAGCTTGATAACATGAACAAGCTGTCCCAAGTGGGAAGGACCTTATCGGGTGACGCATACCCTGAGACCCGGAGCTGTTTATCTGGAGGACGAGAAAGGCAGGCCGGAGGGCAACGCCTGGAACATCGAGAATCTCCGGAAATTCTACCCCTGAATACGAACATGAATCGCAGATAGTTCGAGTCAACTAAGCACGCCCAAGGGGCTAGTGTTCTGTATAAGGGTGTAAGAATCGTCGCCAAGGAATAAAAGATAAGTTTTTCAATTCCGTGAGCCTCTCTTGTTGTCGTGAAGTGTGTTATCCGTAACAACCCCCAAGCAGGGGGCTGACATGGTGCCGGTGGCTGACAGGTCGAGCGCGAGTAGCCTATCAGTAGGCGCTGCCACCTGATCGTGCCGTACTGCCGCGGTAAGAAGTGGAACGGGCAGTGCTGTGTTTTAAAGAACCTAAACACAGAAATGCACATTCAACTTTGCTTGCGGGTTGCTCCGGATGAAACACTTTCACGACATGTAAGGGAGGGTCCATTCTTTTCCTACTGAAAGTGTGTTATGTGTAGCGCCTCTCCCGGGACAGGAATGGATGCTGAAGAGCGGCTCAGGAGCTGGGTACCCGGGAAGGACAGAGCAGATCAAGGCACGGCAAAAACCAGCTAAGTCTTTGCATGTGCATCTGCATTCTAGGCATAATATCTCGCTCGGAGTCAATATACCACCAACCTGCGCATGCTTGACAGTTGATGAGAACCTTTGCGGGGGTAATGCGTCCTCCCCGGCGAACGGTCAGATTTCCCTTCTGGCCTAGTACCCGTGGCTGTGGAGTGGACTCCCGGAAGGCATAGTGCTCTTAGGGGTGCTGCTACCGGTGCAGGCGGTTAGAGTACTTGTCACCTAAGAGATCTCCTCAGAAAACTTGACGGCGCGTTAGTGCAAGGGGAGGTTTGGGAAATGACCCCGGGAGTTGAGCCCTAGGATTGCATTCATCTGAACTTACATTCTGAATTTACAATTCTGAAGTTACATTCAGTCGAAGCTTTCCCTGGATACATATCTAGCCTATGCTACTAAGGCCAGCTCAGAGCTCCTGGCTGCGCAGATCTGTCTTCTGTTTTATTGCCTGTCGGGTGCACTCCTTTCTTCCGGGGACGCCTGGATGAAAGGATGACACGCGTGCAGGATCTTGTCAGGCGCGTCGAAGAGCTCGGCCCCTTCCGCCGACCAGGGCGCTCCAGGGCCAAAGAGACGGAAGATTATGTCCGCCAGTTCGCCTACGGACTGACTCTTGGCCTACAAAAGCAGTCCAGGTCAAGATCGAAGTCATCCAAGAAAAAGGCAGAAAAACAGAGAAGTCAGGCAGTGAACCTGTTCGATGGCCTCGAGCTCAGCCACAACCAAGGACAGCTCCGGAATACCGGCAGTCCTTTCCTTCAGGATGGACCACAGGTGCGCCCTCCTCACTGCCCTAATCCTTGCCTCTTCTGGGCAACAGGACCAGAGACGGCCGCCAGGCGAGCGACATTCTGGGCAGCAGAAGAACGGGACGCAACCTCGCCATCAGTGGCTCAGGCTCCAGCTTCGCTGGGTGCCTCCACCGCTCCTCGGAAGACGGACTCCGCCGTCGACACGTCGGATAAGGCCCTCTCTGCTTTGCCGGACATTGTTCTGCGGGGCGTGGAGAGGCAAGGGAAGAAGGAGCGGAACAAGGCGAGAAGAGGTGATGGGGGATAATAACCCGGTAGGCCCATGAAGAGGGAAGCATGACCCTCCAGGCAGGAGGCCCGGCCAGGCCAGCTAACATCAGCATGGCCCGGGTTATGTCGCTGGGCCAGTTGGTTTGGCGGTAACCTGGCTCAGGAAGGAAAGGTTCTAGAAGACCAGAGACGGTTCAGGACTTGGAGGACACGAAGGCCAGAAGAGCTAGAGTAGGACTCCGAGTCTGGGTAGAACCCGGGCTTACCATGTAAAGAACCAGGAGACCCGGCCATCTATATAAGCGGGCTCCTAGGTCATAGTTAGACAAGTAAGGACGAAGCAAGTTTTACCTGAGAGGACTTACGGCCCAAGCTTAGGCGAGAGAACCATCGAGAGAAACACACCTTGTAACCTAGATCGAGATCCGGCTCTGTTGTCGTAGCCGGGTTATCGAGATCAAGATCAATAACAAGATAGCAGGAAGTAGGTCTTTATCTCCAATGGAGAGGCTGAACCTGGGTAAATCCTTTGTCCCTGCAATGCTAAACAATCTCCCAGACACCAGAGTCGCCTTGCCCATAATCTCAAGCTACCCCAAGGTAGCATCTGCCGTGTTATCTACCCCACGACAGTTGGCGCCGTCTGTGGGAAACGCGTCCAAAGGTGTCACCATCATGGGAGAAGCAAAGCAAGGAGTGGAGAATTTTGTTTTCGGCGAGATTACTCTCAACTCGCAAGGAGAGCCCATCGTTGACGATTCTGGCTGGGGGCCGGAATCGGATCTACTTGAATCAGGTGATGTTATTCCAATTGGCAAGTTCCATGTTTTGTTGGTATGGTTGCAACTAGATCTGCTAGTGATGGAGACTATGAATCTGTGTCAGGAGCTGCCACAATTGTTCAATCTGACGGAGAAGAATCAGTTGGTACGGCTGAAAATGAGCTGCCCCTGGACGTGCACGAGGAACGATCGGGAAACCCGGCTCTAATCCCAGGTGACGAGGTGGACCATGCTGATTCAGAATCGATCTTGCCCCTGTTTGAGGGCCGGTTCGGATACGAGGTAGAAGAAGAGGATGAAGAGGAGCAAGAGTCCAGCCAAGCCCAGTTAGGAGGGTGGCAGTTTACACCGCCCCGTCTACCAATGTGGGAGCATCACCATCAACTGTCGTGCCACCTACCTTTACGCCGGGTCAACAGCATCAACAATTACCACCAGTACTGGAGTTGGCGGGTCAAAGAGTTGATGGAGACCCGGCTTCGGTGTCATCAGAAAGTGACGACACAGCGCGTTTCAGGAACAACTTTGGTTTTCTCAATAACCGGGCTCAGGGCGAGGAAAGAAACAACACAACTGGTACCCAGGCCTTGTTTAACAATGGTTTGGTCCTAGATCCATCAGCACTTACGAGGTTGGTTACCCCCGAAAACGCAGCGGCTAGAGCTATGGAGCTGGATACAGCACGCCGGGCTTTGGAGCAAATGCGCAGAGACATAATGGCAGAGAAGCAAGATATGGAGGTTAGGCGAAAGCAGCTAGAGGATGAGGAAAATCGTCTCAATGAGATGACCAGGCTCACAGGAGGAGGCATCAGAGCCGGCTGGCCCCAGGGAGAACGTCATAAATCCTGCGGTATTGTTTAGAACCCCAGAAAATCAACCAATCGTATAGCGCAAGTAGCTCTAGTAGCCAGGACAAATGCAGAGCCAAATAGAGGAACAGGAGGAGCTGGTGCTGCGGCTGCAGCATTGTCGGGTCTTCTCGCTGGGGGAGCCAGGGGAAATCCGGGTCTGCCGCCCAGAGCACCAAGGTTCCACACGCCAACAGGTCATTTTTCCAATCCAGCAGATAATGTGTATGCAGCAACTTTAGCACTTGATCGTATTCCATTGGGAGACTCGCCAGCAGATATCGAAGCTCGGCGAGCCATTGACATGTTGCGTACCACAGTAGTTTAGCAAGTTCAGTATTCAAAAGAGAAGAGTGCGCTTCATTCCACAACTTATCATAGTAAGAGTCGCAACGGTGAGAACCCGCCATTGGCCGGGCTCGCCGCGGCACAGCAGCAAAACCCGCCCCAGCAGAACCCGCCTCAGCAGCACCAACCCGCCCCCGCCATTTTAGTGGCTTAGCAGATTGTCAATAGATCGCGAGCGGGAAGAAGTGCAGCCAATGCAAACTCGGCAGCACCTGTGGCTGGAGTACCACAAGGAGTACCAGGTCCCGCGCCAGCAGCGTCCGCAAGCTCGCCTGGTAACAATAATTTTTTAACAAGTTCTTCTACTTTAGCCGGGCTAAAGTGTCTTTCAGATACCATTAGAGCGGAGCCTTTTCCTGAGAAGTTCAAGGAGCCAAGCAAGATCGCAAATTACGAGCCGAGCACGGACCCGGCAAGTTGGTTGAGTAGCTATGAGATGGCGATGTGTATACGCAATGCCACAGAGAACGTTTGTGCAAAGTACATGTATTTAATGATGAGTGATGAAGCAGCAAAGTTGTGGTTCAAGAATCTGCCAGAGAAGTCTATCAATTCTTGGGATGAGTTGAAGACAATTTTTATCAAGCACTTTCAGGGTACGTGCAAGCGATTGTTTTCTATTGAAGATCTTGATCGTTGTGTACAGAGGAAAGGCGAGTCAGCGCGTCACTTGATGGGCCGGGTCACGGAGATCCTGCACTCCTCATCTGGTATTGAGCCCAAGGACGCAATTTCATCAATAGAGAAAACTTGCAAGTACGCTCCCTTGGTCCAGAAGCTGGGTCGCATGAAATAGGGGCACCGGGTTAAGCCCGTTACTATGGCAGAGCTGATGGATGCGTGCAACAGACACGCAGCCACGGACAAGACCCAGAATGATAGTGAGGAAGAAAAAGGGAAAGGTACCGCGAATAATGGAGGAAGGAACAACAATGGCTCGGGAAACAATAACAACAACAATCAGAATCAGTATAAGCGTGGGCATCAGGAAGGGAATTCAGAGTTAGTGGCAAATGCAAATGCCGGGTTTCAGAGGCAAAGGATGGACGGGAATTAGCAGGAAAACAGAGGGTATCAGGAAAACAGAGGTTATTAGGAAAACAGAGGTTACCCGGGAAACAATGGAAACTACAGTGGTGGAAATAGTTATCAAGGATCACGTCCAATGAGCACTGAAGAGGCTTTCAGGATGTCATGTCCTCATCATAGTAAGAACGGCAGACCCGCCAATCATTCATTGGCCCAGTGTGTAGATCTGAATAGGTCAAAAAACAACGAGGTTCAAAGAGCGTTGCCCTTAACTGGAGCGAGCAAACACAGTACCTACTGGTAATACTGGACACGGCCAAAATACAGGTAATCAGGGGGGATTCTCGAATCAGCCAAAGCAACTTGGCCAGTATCACATATATACCAGTGGTGCGACCAAGAGAGAGCGAAAGGTAGTTAAAAGGGCGGTTAATACCGTTGCTGCAGGAGTTCCAAGGTATTTGAGGTGGTCAGAGCACACGATCACGTGGAGTAGAGCAGATCACCCGGATGTTGTTGAGCACCCAGGTCTGCTAGCTTTAGTTGTAGCCCCCCAAGTGGATGGCTTTGAGTTAAAGAAAGTGCTAATGGATGGTGGAAGTAGTATCAATATCCTATATTGGGAGACATTTTTGCGTATGGGTCTCAAGGTATCACAGCTTCAAAAGACGTCAACAGTTTTTCATGGCATAGTTCCGGGGAAATCAGCCACACCAGAGGGAAAATTTTTGCTGGAAGTTGCTTTTGTCGAGTCCATTGACAACTTCAGGTCAGAATGGCTCACGTTTGAGGTAGTAAAGTTCCAGAGCCCGTATCATGCATTGTTTTGAAGGCCGGCTTATGCCAAGTTCATGGCAAGGTCGTGTTATGTGTATTTGCAGCTGAAGATACCGGGTCCCAAGGGGATCATCACAGTTTATGGTAACAAAGAGATAGCGGCAGAATGTGACGAGGGAGATGCAGCCCTAGCAGAGCAAACTTGTGCTAGAGAGGAGTTGAAAGCTTATAGGTCTAATCTTGACTCGCGGGACAACAAGGCACTCAAAAAACAAACAACAGAAGATGACAGGGCAAAGTTTAAAGCAGCAAAAGATACTAAGATGGTAGATTTTGTGCCTGGGGATTCCTCCAAGCAGTTCGCCATAGGGACCAGCTTAACTGATAAATAGGAAAGTGCGCTCATCAGTTCATCCGTGAGAATTGGGATGTTTTTGCATGGACACCTAGTGACATGCCAGGCATTCCGACTGAACTCGCTGAGCACCGTTTACATGTTGATCCTAAGGCAAGGCCGATAAAACAAGGTTTAAGAAAGATGAATGCAGAAAGAAGAAAAGCTATAGGAGAGGAGATAGCCCGGTTATTGGAAGCCGGCTTTATCATGGAGGTTTTCCACCCGAGTGGTTGGCTAACCCGGTTTTGGTTCTGAAGAAAAATAATGAGTGGAGGATGTGCATCGATTTTACAAGTCTCAATAAGCATTGTCCTAAGGACCCCTTTGCACTGCCGCGCATCGATCAAATCGTTGACGCAGTTGCAGGTAGCGAGCTCTTGTGTTTTTTGGACGCGTACTCAGGTTATCATCAGATCAAGCTTAACAGGCAGGATTGGGAAAAGACATCGTTCATCACACCTTTTGGTGCTTTTTGTTACAAGACCATGACTTTTGGGTTGAAGAATGCGGGAGCAACTTATCAGAGGTGCATCCAAAACTGTTTTTACGATCAGATTGGACGTAATGTGCATGCTTACATGGATGATGTGGTGATCAAGTCAGAAAAAGCCGGGTCATTCATTGGTGACCTTACAGAAACATTCAAAAAATTGAGGAAGTACAAGATGAAGCTAAATCCTACAAAGTGCGTGTTTGGAGTTCCAGCGGAAAAATTGCTTGGTTCATTGTGTCAGAGCGTGGAATCGAGGCAAACCCAGAAAAAATTAGAGACATCCAAAGTTTGAAAAAACCAGAGGAATTGGCAGATGTTCATAAGTTGATATGCTGTGTGGCTGCGCTGAGCCGGTTCATATCCCGGCTCGGAGAGAAAGCAATACCTTTGTATAAGTTGCTGAAGAAAACAGACAACTCTGTGTGGAATCAGGAGGCAGATGAGGCATTTGAGGCTCTGAAGAAGCAATTATTAGAAGCGCCAGTTCTGGTGGCCCCGGGTCCCAAGGAACCCATGTTGTTATACGTCGCTGCCGGGCCTCAGGCTGTGAGTGTTGTGGTGGTGGTCGAGCGTAAGGAGGAAGGCAAAGAAAACACAGTTCACATGCCGGTTTATTATGTTAGTGAGGTGTTATCAGAAGCAAAGCAGCACTATCCGCACTGGCAGAAACTAGTGTTTGGCGTGTTCATGGCAAGTAGAAAGTTGAAACCATATTTCCAGGAGCATCCAATTACGGTGGTCAGTTCAATACCCCTAGCAGATATTATCAGAAACTCAGAAGCCACAGGAAGAATTGCCAATTGGGCAATAGAGATGGGGCCGTATCACATTGACTATGTGCCTCGCACAGCTATCAAGTCTCAATCATTGGCTGATTTTCTTAATGATTGGACACAGTTGAGCACACCACCCCTTACCCGGGTTCAAGCCTTGGGTTATGCACTTTGATGGGTCTAAACAAGCAAAAGGTTCAGGAGCTGGAGTCGTGTTAACTTCTCCCAAAGGTGACAAGTTGAGCTATGTTCTGCAGATTCACTTCGATTGTTCAAATAATGTGGCAGAATATGGGGCCTTGTTGCATGGTTTGCACGCGGCAAAGGATATGAACATTAAGCATATCAATTTATGGGGATTCAGATCTTGTGGCACAGCATGTTTCAGGAACATGGGATAGGAAGGATGCAACAATGGCGGCTTACAGAAGAGAAGTGGACAGGGTAGCCGGGTTTTTCTCAGGCTGTCAGGTGGATCATATTGATCGCAGAAAAAAATGATGCCGCAGATGCTTTATCAAGACTCGGCTCACGCCGAGAGCCGGTTCCACCAAATGTTTTCTTGGACGAGCTATGGACTCCATCAGTTAAGCCCCAGGGCGTCGAAGAACTGGCGGGTCTGGAAGACCCGGATTCGTAGTTAGTAGCAGCAACTCATGAAATTCCAGAGTGGACAGAACCTTACTTGGCGTATCTTTTGCGTGGAGAGTTGCCAGAACAGGAGGTTATATCCCGGCAAATTATGCGCCGGGCTAAGGCTTACGTGGTTATTGATGGTGAGTTATATAAGAGAAGTGTCTCAGGAGTGTTTCAGAGATGTGTGTCTGGAAAGGAAGGCCAGCAAATTCTGAAAGAGATTCATGAGGGAGATTGTGGTCATCATGCTTCGACAAGGTCTTTAGTAGCAAAAGCTTTCAGACACGGTTTCTTTTGGCTTACAGCCCAGGCAGATGCAGAGCGCCTGGTAAGCAGATGTGATGGTTGTCATAGGTATGCAAGGCAAATTCATGTGTCGGCTCAGGAGTTACGCACAATACCTTTGACTTGGCCTGTTGCAGTTTAGGGGCTTGATATGGTGGGTCCTTTTAGCATGTCTCCTTGCAAGAAGACCCACCTCTTGGTTGCCATTGATAAGTCTACAAAGTGGGTTGAGGTGATGCCAGTCACAAATTGTGAAGCAGCTACAGCAGTTAAGTTTTTGAAACAGATTATACACAGGTTTGGGTTTCCTCATAGTATCATCACAGACACTGGCACTAACATGTCCCTTGGTGAGATGGCAAAGTTTTGTGGAAACTAGGGTATACGTTTAGATGTTGCTTCAGTTGCTCATCCGCAGGCCAATGGACAAGTAGAACGAGCAAATCAGGAGTTGCTTCGCGGTTTGAAACCACGTCTCCGGGTCCCGTGTATCAGAGCCACCGGAGCGTGGGTTGAGGAGTTGCCATTAGTAGTTTGGGGAATCAATACAACACCAAACAGATCCACCAAGATGACCCCTTTCTTTATGGTGTATGGGGCTGAGGCAGTATTGCCAAGTGATATAATTCATGACTCGCCTCGCGTGGCGGCTTACGTTGAAACAGAAAACGAGCAGACCCGGCAGGATTCTGTGGACCTGTTAGAAGAGAACAGAGAGCAAGCATTGGAGAGATCTGCAATATATCAGCAAGATTTAGGCGGTATCACAGTCGCCGGGTTAAAACTCGCACTTTCCAGGAGGGTGACTTAGTGTTGCGATGGACGCAATCCAAGGAAGGGATGCACAAGTTATCTCCTCCATGGGAGGGGCCTTTCATCATCAGCAAAAAGTTACACAATGGCTCATATTATTTGGTGGACGCCGGAGAAAAATCCGAGTATGTGAACGACACAGCTCACTCCACTTTTTCCTTAGAGGAGGGTGAGCGGCCGTGGAATATCGCCCAGCTACGCCCCTATTATACTTAGTGAGAAAGCAAGATATCAGATGTAATACACGATGTAACAGGCAGCAGGTTTCAGACGCGCTCTTTTCCTTACCAGGGTACCTAAGCGGACTGGAAGGTTTTTAATGAGGCGGCTTGCTGACCTAACCTTTTCTATCAATAAAATGAAGGTTGAACATAAATTTGTGTTCTCTCAGTTTCTTTTTTTGCTTTATGTTTGACAGTACTGTTGCATAGTTTCATGTTAAGCTTGGTCTTGGGGGCTGGTCATTGAGGTGACAAAGTTTTCCCAAAGACCCGGCTCATACGGTTATCCGGGTCTCTAAGTTTGTGACCCGGTAAGGGCAGTTTTTAGTTTTAGTATTTTGGATTCAGTAGTATGCCTGTTTAAAGTTTAAGTATCAGTCGTTTATGTTTTCTGTTATGGAACAAGTGTGATAGTTGTTTTTTATCTTTGAGGACGCCCAGAGAGCGTGTCCCACCAGTATATGGATCAATGGGGTAATGTTGCATAGTTAAGCCATTACTTTATAAACATGGATCCAGGTCTTGGGGGCTCTTACCGCAATGGTCTGTGGCTGCAATCCCAAGACCCGGCTTTTATGCCACTAGTTTATTCTTGGTTATCTTGCTATTGGGCCGATGTGACTCGCAAATTTATGGCCTGATTGCTCGCCTGGGAATTCAATCAACCATGATGCCCAATGGGACTTGGTTGGACCTTGTTTTTCTCAGAGAGGTTGCGACAGGGTATCCATGCGAAAGCCAGCTCATAGTTTAAGAAATCAAAAGGGTCATCGAAACCACAGAAGAGGCATATTTCAAAGCAAAAGTTACTAGAGTAGCATAAAGTTTCATCAGGTGCATACGCACACCATCACAGGCATAGTGTAAAACAGTGCTAAGATTATTACAATAAGCGCTCAATGGGCCGAATAAAGATTGTTTTCTTGCGGAGATAAAAGCATCTGCAATAGTTTTCAGGCCTCGGCTTCAGGAGCCGGGTCACGTTGAGGCAAGCTAGTGGGTTGTTCCTCGTTGGTTTTAGCCGGGTTATCTTCCTTGGCAGTTGTCGGGTCAGTCCCTGCTTCCTTGGCCTTGGTGTAACGTCCCAAATTTTGAAATTTAGAAAAAAACTTAGTTTCACAAGACCCAAATTTCAGAACCAACAAAAACTTTTTGAAATGTTTCACTGATGATTGTGTTTTACTTCCCATTGTTGTGTTGACTTTGTGTGATCTTGGTTGTGATGCTGATCTGATTAAGTTTGTTGCTTGTGAGAACAATTCCTCAGCTGTGCCTAGCACTAAAATAAAACCCACTGGTCACAAATTTGGAATGTGACTAGAAAATAAAACAAGACCTCTATGTTTCCTCACACCCTCAAAATAAAATCTTGATTAAAAGAAAGAGTCTTATTTAATTTCCCTCTCCACCTATTCCTCTAATTTGTTATAACAATTATTTTATCTTATAAAATCCAGGAATGAGATGATAACCATCTCATTATCATATTACTCTCTCCTAAAAATATCTAATCTCAAATTACAAAGATATTTCCATTTGTCAAATTGGTTTTATCCAAAAATGACATATTTAAACCCTATGAACAAATGTTGTTCCAAACATTTTATTTTAACACCCCAATTTTTGTGGAGCTTCTACATGTATATGGGAGGCTACATGAATTTTCTCAGATTTTTAGAAAATGTTTATGTGCCTCAATTAAAACACTGAAAACTCACTGGTTTTAAAATAAAACAGAAAAGGACTAAATTGTAAATGGAAAAAAAGAAGTGTAGGGGGTTTTCTGCAAAAGCTTCAACACCATAGCCCTCCTGTAGCAGCAGTGGCCGCACGCCGCCGTGTCGTCTACTCGACGCGCTCGCCACCCAGCCCCCCCCCTCTCCTCGCCGCTGCGGAGGAGATAAGATCCCCCGAAGCCGCTCCTCTGCCCCCTCACGCCTCACTCGCCCACCTGCTGTCCCTCCTCTCTCTCTTTTTCCCCACCATGGCCGAGCCGAGCTCGCCGTTGATGCACGCCTCACCGGCGATTGGAACCTCCTCGAGCAGATCGAAGCATGCAGCCGTCTCTGCCTCATCGTCCTCTCCATCCTCGTCCAAAGAATCGTCGCGGGAAGCTGAGAATCGAGCGGGGCATCGCCGTCTTGTTCATCTCCGGCCGCCGAACGTCGAGCAAGCTCATGAGCGATTGCGTCCACCATTTCCCGCCATTCTTGCCTCCCTGGGATCCCCTCGTTGCTAGCTCACTCCTGGACATCACACTTTCTTCTCAGGTTCACCGGAGCGTTGTCGCCGTCCTCGCCTTGCTCACCGGAGCGCCGAGCTCGTCCCTGCGTGTCGACGAGGAAGAGGAAGGCCTCGTAACGCTTCGCTCCGTGCACTGGGCCGCTAGTTGGGACGTGATCCGCGCCGCACGGCCAGATCTGGGCCAGATCTGGCCCGTCTCTTTTTTTTTAGTAGACCGAATATGCATTATTATTTCCTGTTTAACTTGCAGTGTAGCTTTAATTGTTTTGTGGTAAATCTGTGATAGCTATTGGAGTGATTCAAATTTTGTAGCATTCATATGTGTTTTCTTAACCATGTGGCACTGGCCATTTTCCAAAATGTGTAGTTATGTGTGTGCTAGAGTTAATCTAGTAAAAAGTATCTATTTCACTAAATATTCAATATCTAGAGTTTTATATATCCAAATATTGCAAACTAAAATTCTCTGGATAGGTTGAGATGCTACCTTTCCAGATCTGTTGGCCTTGCTTGCAAATGAAGCATAAAACAAAAGTTCTATTCATTTTTGTAAACACATCAGTAGCACTTTGGTGATTTTTGTAGATTTTTGAGAGATGAATTCTGGAGTAAATCCAATTGGATTGTCTTCTATATGTGTAGGAGAACATATCCCTAGCTTGGTTTAAATTTAGGAGTCACTGATTGACTGTGGTGTTAATTATAAGATTTGGGCCTTTTTTGCCTATTTTTATTAAGCCTTTATTAATTGTTGTGTTATAACTTTATTGTTTTAGATGTGTTTCCTAGCATTTGTAGGGTGGTAATCCACTGTTGTGAATTGTTTCCTTAATTGTGCTAGCATGATTAGGAGAGCTAATTATGAGTCATGTATTTGTTAGGGTTTTATCCCCTATTTAGCTTTCTCCTAGTAATTAGGAATTTGTTAAGCTTGTTTATTTTGATATGAGAATATTGTGTGTGATTAAAATGTATGCCTTGATTGTTAACGATTATTGTGGTACTATGCTTGCATGTTATTGTTGTTTATCATGCTATAATATGTTAGTACTGTTAGTGGTTAGAATTAAACTTGTTTAGAGTTAAACAGGTGTTGTTCAGTGATGTTTGAAAACTTTAACTAATGTTTAGTGAGGATTGGGTGTTTGATCATTTTTATAAGATGAATAAACACTTTCAACTAAAAGTCTAAGCTGCTGGTTGATTTTGTTTGTTAACAATTCTTAGCCTTCCAAATTGATAGTAATCCCTAAAAGATGCCTAATCACTACCCTACCCATGTTTGTAATAAAATAGATAGTGTTATGAGTTGTCAAGCATGTTTGCTAGATACTAATCTTGCACCATGCTTGCGGCTTGTTAGTTGCCTTATATCAACACCTAGCTTGGTAAAGAGTTTTAACCTGTAGATAAAAATTTAATGACTTAACTTTTGTCTGAAGTATTTCCTGATTAGGGAAAAATGGTTGTTAATTACCTCTAGTTGAGGGTGTCTTTGTGCCCTCTTGTTTTATCATGTTTGTGGTGTTATACTCCTGATTAGTATAATGCCCTTGTAAATGTAGATCTTAGTTTGTGGCTTGAGTGATTAGTTTGATACTTGTGGCTTGTTCCTTGTTTGTATACCACTTGTGGTTTGGTTTGCTTATCGAGTGTTGTTTTATTTTCATGTTTGCGATGCTAGAATTAAACGCTACCGGAGTGGTATTTCGAGAGGATTTATGGAAGAAGAGTCGGAGTTTATTTCTCTGATCAGTGAGGAAAGTCCAGGGACATCATGCTGAAATCAGGCAAGCTATTCTCTGAGCTTGCATCTATATACATCTATTTCGGTTCACATGTTTTACTTATAAAGAGCATAAGTGACTTATGTGGTGTTTGCCACTAAAGCTATGATTTTGAAAACCCTTTGTTTTAAAAATACAAGTATATTATTTTGACACCCTATATGGAGATATTAGATGGAAATTCTTTTTCAAACTATAGGATGGGAAAAATATGGTTTACTCCAAACTCCTTTGAAAATACTTGTGTGGACATGGAATACCGAGATGTTGGTGTTGAAGTGGAGAAATGGTGAATGGTGATTGTTATGAAAAATGCACATTGTGTCCTTGTACTTACGTCGACCAGCCGATAATATGTGCGACCACATTTACCCACATATGGGCAAGGGCGTAGTCATATAATTTACTCGTATTAGTATGGGATGCCTCAACAACGAGGATGACCTCGTTCCATGAGGGGATGGTCATGGCGACCTACCCCCTGACCTGGGTCCTGTCACAGTTGGTGGGGGATTGAAGGGTTCGCTCGCCGGGTAGAACTACGAGTCCTCACACTTAGGTTTCCCGACGGGGAATCTGGACTGAGTGTCGATGGAAAGGTTGACAATTTCGTAGCGGTAGGGTCCTATACTAGCACGAGCAAAGGACAGGCTACGGTCGGTGACTCAACTTCGCATACACCTTGTATGGCGGGACGTGGCTGACACGATGAGTTACCGGATGGGTGTGGGGAAAGCGTGCTACCTCTGCAGAGGGTAAAACTATTCGAATAGCCGAGTCCTCGGATATGGACAGTTGGGAGGCCCTACTCTGACCATGTGCAAGTTTTGAGACTTGAAACTGAAATGGAGATGTGTTGTATCTGCGACTATACCTACGTGTTGGTATGAGGTTGCTGGAAAATGATTTGACCATGAAGGGCTTGGTCGAAAAAGGAGGAGTTTTGGGAGAAATAAACAAAATGGTGAATTTCCGGAAAATGTTTATAAAAGAGACTTCTTACCTATTTCAACAGAGATGTATTTTTGGGAAAAAAAATTAAACGAGACTTCTTACAAAAACAGATTTATGGGAAAAGTTCTAAAAGCCTTCTTTCTTTTTTTTCAATAAAGATATAGAGATTTCAAAACAAGGTTTTATTAAACAAAAGTCTATCCTTCTCTTTTTCAACAAGGATATAGAGTTTTCAAAGCAAACGAAGTTTTATTTAAACAATAAAAATAGTAGTGCATGCTTATTCCGGGGGTAGTTTGCGAGTACATTCAAATGTACTCATATTGGTTTCGTCCCTGGCTATTGTCTTAGCCAGATTCTGAAGAGGAGCAGTTCAAAGAAGAAGTGGTTAATGACGTCAATGCGAACTAGGGCGCTTCCCAGTCAGCTGCCTGTAGGGTTAAGGCAAATGACTTGGGCTCCACGTTGTTTGGTGATTTCCGCTGCAAGTACCTGTTGAAGTTATGACTTCAATCAAGTAAGTATATTTATTCGGTATTTATGGGTGTTCTGTGATGCCAATTCGAGTTATGTGCAACAACAGACTGATCATGGGAATGTTGCAGGAAACATAACGAGTATCTCGGATAGTTAATCCGGGGTCCTCACACTTGGTCTTGCGCCGGGTCACCTGTTGAAGAGATTGGAAGTAGTTTTCATCATCTTCTTCCACTGTGGCCCTTGATGGCGGAGGAATAGTTGGCGTAGCAGAACTGGGTGCAGCAGAGGTACTTGGAGCAGTTTTGGCTGGATCAATGGAGTCCTTGTAGCTTTGCAGAAGGTCGATGCGTTGTGGCTCATCATCCATCATCTCTTCATCATTTTCGGTGTATCCGAACTGCAGCGTGGTGAGCTTCATCTTGCTGGCAATCACAGTGGCAACGTGCCGGGTATGCTTCACAACCCGGGAGTAGCACTTCTTGTCAAACTCCTTGCCATCTGTGGTGTATTGGGGAAAGCCGTCCTTCAGAGGAGCCGGGTTTAGTTGGGGATGGTAGGCCTTTGCCAAAGCAAGACCTCGCATCACCCCGGCTCTGCATACAGATTTCTTCAGAAGGTCAATCCATTGTGGCATTGTTGACAAATGCCCAAGGACTTCAGTGTATTTGCTTGGCGGGTTATCCCAGAGCCGTGCGGCTTTGATGACCTCGCAGCTGCCAAAGTACAGCTGACGAGTCAGCGTGTACATGCATTTGATCTTCTCTTCAGCAGTTTTGTGGAGGTTCCCATCACGAGGGCCTGTGAAAGTAAAGACATAACAGTGAGATTTCAAAACCGGGTCTACTTGCTAGGTAAAGTTTGAGTTTACAGAGAGTAATGCTTACCCACTAAGGATTCAACCATAGAGGTGATCATCTTTTTCAGCCGAGCTAGCTCCTTCATAGCTGCATCCAATTTCTTCTGGAGGTTGGCATGTTGCTCCTTCCAGTGTTCTTCATTGTCCTCCAGTTCTTTCTTGAGATCAGAGTTTTCTTGGGTTAGATCGGTGATATTTTTCTCAAGGGATTGCAGTTGTTCAGCCTGGGTCAGCCGGGCTTCAGATTCAGCTTTTGCAATGCCCTTGAGCCGGGTGATTTCCGCCACAGTTTTGGCGTGATCTTCCTGTTAAAACGCAAGAGATAATGTTAGTCCCTGGTGCACAAAAAGTTTGAAATTTTCTAAGTGTTAGTCCTAGGTGGCTGTGGACAGCTAACTCGGCACGTGGGGGCTACTCAGTTTGAAGCTAAAATTTTCAATGTGATAAAGAAGTCCCAGGTGGCTGTGGACAGCTAACCCGGCACTTGGGGGCTACAGTATTCAAAGTTTGATGTGAAAGTTGGCAAATTTTAAATGCTGGAAGTTTTAAGTCCCAGGTTGCTGCAGGCACACAACCCGGCACTTGGGGGCTACAGTGTCAAATTTTGTTCTGAAAGATGAGCAGTTTTAGGTGATGAAGTTTTTAAGTCCCAGCTTGTTGTAAACAGACAACCCGGGCCTTGGGGGCTGCAGGGTTGAAAATTTTCATGACATTTGTTTTTCAAGCACCAAGTTCATCAACAAGATAATCTTGGAGCTTGGGGGCTAGGCAGAGTATAGTTATGTAAGAGGTAGTAAGAAAAAATGAGTACCTGGTATCATTTCTGGATCAGGGAAACAAGTTCAGTCTCCAGATTCTTGTGGTGAGAAAGGCGAGTGAAATATTCATCGCATATAGAAGGGATGGACATGGCATCCAGAGCCGGCACATCTGATGAAGAGGCCGGGTTCTTTCCCTTGGTAGGAGATGCCGGGTTAGCGTCTGGAGCTGGAACCTTGGCAAGAGTCTCGGGAGCACTTTGTACTGGAACTTGCCGGGTTCCAGTAACTTGTACTTCATCTTCTTTGGTTCCAGAACCTAACCCGGGTGAGTGAGTAGCTGGGGAGGACTCTGGCACAGGGTTAACTGAATTTTTTGGAGAAGACGCGGGAGTTGCATGCTCCTTTGGCTCGTGTCTATCCACTGGTTCTTCAATATGTGCCTCCATTGGAGAGGGCTCTGCTGTTGTTGGAGGAGGAGATGCTGCTGGAGGAGACTCCGGGTCTTCATCCGCAAAAGCTCTGGCACTGGAACAAGATAGTGATTTACTAAAACAAAAAAGGAGCAGTAAAATATGAAGGAATGGAAAAGGTGTGTAAAGTATCTCTAACCCGGCATTGATGTGGAAATCCTCGGGTGTGCTAACACCATCTGAGGAGGAATCTGACAAACGAGATGGTTTAGCGACCCAGATCTTGCCAGCTAAAGGGTATTGTTCGCTGGGCGTCTTCTGGATGGATTTGGCCCAGCTTGATAAAGAGCGTTGAGGGATACCTGGGCTCAGGGAGGTCTGGCTTGTAGAAGAGCGGGTTCGGCGCCTCTTGTTCGCCTCAGCCTCCTTCTCAGCTTCCTTTTCCTGCATTTGTACTTGGGTTTGAGATGAGTTCATTATATAAATTGAGAAGCGAGAATATGGTACCTTGGCAATGGTGGCCCGGGTCCTCTTTTGAGTACGAGGTTCAGCAGTTTGAGGACCCGGCGGTACAACAGAAGCCGGGTTAGTAGGGCCTGGAATAAGAGTTGCCGGGTTATCAGTAGAAGCGTCCTTGTTGGGGACTTCGTTGCTAATCAGTTGGAGGAAAAGCCGGCCTACAGAGTCTAACTCACCTTCTTCTTCTTCTTTGTCATCTTCACTTTCTGTGTCCTCTCCATCAGGAGAGGATGTGGGAGTAAAATCCACGCTCCACCACTTGGAGTCCTGAGAAAAAGCAGTTAAAGTAATTAACATTCTATGGAAGAAATTACCGGGTTAAAGTTAGTACAATTGATCAAGAACTGGTTTTTACCGTGGGAGGTTTCTTCGTAGCACTAAAGGGGGCAAGCCCGGTCAGTGCAATGGCATCCTTCTTTTCGCCAAGCAGTCTCTTGGCATTCTTCACAAGCTGGTCATCAGTTAGCGTCATCTCAGAATAACGCAAGCTATCTGTGGTTTCTTCAGTGTATTGGCAGATTAGCCGGGTCCTGATGCTGAGTGGTTGGATAAACCAACCAATCCAGCACTTGACGAGGTCCGTGCCTTTGAGGCCATGGGTGAGTAAGGCTCTGGTTCGGCGAAGTGTGGGCTCAAGCTTGACCCGGTCAGCATCTGCAGCGTAGCTGTTCATCTTGGTCTCGTATGTCAGGCCCGAATTCCGGAAAGCCGGGTAACGAGCATCATCAGACTCGGGTGAGGTATCCTTGCAATAAAAGTATGTGTTTTTTCACCCCTTGGGATGGCTGGCTAAAAGAAGAGCCGGGAAATCCCATTCCCTGCGGCGCTGGATTGCAACTCCACCGTATGGGACTACTTGGTCCTTGCGAGACGGGTTGCAGTAGAAAATTCAAGGAAAAGATCGAGGCTTGGAGCCATTTGCAGGTAGTCCTCACAGTACACAACAAAGTTGCTGATGTTCAGCATAGAGTTGGGAGCAATATCTTGAGGCCTAAGGCCGTAATATTTCAAGACCCGGCGGAAAAATAGAGAGCCTGGGGGCGAAGTCCGCGCTGAACATGATCGAGGAAAACAACCACTTCACCTTCTTTTGGGCTGGGGCGGATTTCTTCCCCAGCAACGCGCCAGTTGACCTCTGTTTGGGGAGGAAGCTCACCGCAGTTCACGTGTTCTTGCAGCATGAGATTTGTGACGGTAGATTTGGTCCAGTTGACTTGAGTAGCAGCGGGGGTGGCGGAGCTAGATCCCCCAGCTTGGGAGCTAGGAGGTTTCTTCACGCCACGGGGACCCCCAGCCTTCACCTTATCCTTCACCATGACTGCTAAGCTTCGAGGTTCCTGGAAGCACCAATGGCGATGAGGAACCCTAGCCGTAGATGTGGATGTGTGGAGAGGAAAGAGCAAAGAAAATCTGGGCGTGATTGAGAGCGGAATCGAGTGCGGAGCACAGATGTGCGGGAGAATCGTACCAGTGGATCTTCTCGCGGTGATTTGGAGGCTTGATTGGAGATTGGATCTGCGGTGCTACAGTGCAGGCGCGAGGAGAACGATGAAGATGAACAGAATGGGGAAAGTGATTGTGGGTCTCCTGGTCTTCTATATATAGGCACAGTGAAAACGCTAGGGGTGTTGCGGTAAAAAGTGAAGAGATAAGTATCTTTGACCAAAAGTCTGCGACAAACAGAATGAGATGATTGCAGGATATCATTTGATAAGATCGCGGTTGAGATAGATTGAGGACGGATTTATAGCTGAGTGACAATTTTCGCTAAGTGTTGAAAGTGAAACCCGGTGGCGTATGAACCCGGTGATTAACCCGGCTGGCCAGGATAACAGTTCTGCTCAAAGAAGCAAGATTCAGGAATGGAAGCAGAGCATGCCAACCTGGCAACCAGGTTAATCTGGGGGCTACTGATGGGGCGATAATAACCCGGTAGGCCCATGAAGAGGGGAGCATGACCCGCCAGGCAGGAGGCCCGGCCAGGCCAGCTAACATCAGCATGGGCCAGGTTATGTCGTTGGGCCAGTTGGTTTGGCGGTAACCCGGCTCAGGAAGGAAAGGTTCTAAAAGACCAGAGACGGTTCAGGACTTGGAGGACACGAAGGCCAGAAGAGCTAGAGTAGGACTCCGAGTCTGGGTAGAACCCGGGCTTACCATGTAAAGAACCAGGAGACCCGGCCATCTATATAAGCGGGCTCCTAGGTCATAGTTAGACAAGTAAGGACGAAGCAAGTTTTACCTGAGAGGACTTACGGCCCAAGCTTAGGCGAGAGAACCATCGAGAGAAACACACCTTGTAACCTAGATCGAGATCCGGCTCTGTTGTCGTAGCCGGGTTATCGAGATCGAGATCAATAACAAGATAGCAGGAAGTAGGTCTTTATCTCCAATGGAGAGGCCGAACCTGGGTAAATCCTTTGTCCCTGCAATGCTAAACAATCTCCCAGACACCAGAGTCGCATTGCCCATAATCTCAAGCTACCCCAAGGTAGCATCTGCCGTGTTATCTACCCCACGACAAGAGGTGCCAAAGGAGTTGGAGTCTGGAGGGTCTTTTATAGGCCTCCCACGCTCCACCTACCCCTTGGCGTTACGGCTGCTGCAGTAATGGGAGCGCGTTTTGCAAAAAACTCGTTCTCATTCACACAAGCGTGACACGGAGACAAGGAGGAAACAAGATCTTCTTCACTTACAAGGACTACAAGGGGACGATCTTTTTTTACAACAAAAAGGTTGGCTCCCATCGAGCAAGGAGCACCGCCGTACAATGGAAGACGCTACTTCCAGAAATACGTCGTCAAGGCCACCGGGGAGAAGGTCAACGAGATCTCCATGGCACCTGTCCGAAGCTCCTCGCCTTCAGGAAGGCGAGCTCCCCTCGACCTTGATGTCAGATGAGTTTTCCTCATCTTCATCCTCGTCGTAGGAGCTCGAACTGCCGCTGCTGCTCTCCATGCAGCACTCCACGCGTCCGCCATCGACACCGAAGATCTTCACGGAGAGCGTCGCATCTCCGTCGTACCAGAACGCCAAGCATTGCCCCGGGACAGGCGGCGGGCACGGGAGAACAACTTCCACCCCGGACCCAGAAGCATGGCGCCTCCAGCAGTGCGCTCTGCCATGGCCCAGGAGGGCCATTGGGGCAGCCTTCCACTTGCAACCAGAAGTCGGAGGGTCCGATGTCCTCCGTCGCCATCGCGAAGGAATCCGGCAGGAGAAGCCGGCTGCGAGGCCTGCGGTTCAGATCCACGATGAACTCGAATGGCGTGAAGCTAGTATGAACCATACTCCTGGGAGGGGGAGCAGCAGTGCCGCGGCCTCCACGGCCGCCGCGACCGCGAATCCCACGACCTCGCGAAGCAGCTCGACCGCGAGTGGAGGGGCCACTCTCCGCAGCAGCTGGAGAAGTATGAGGGTGCCCAACTCCTCTCCTCGCTCTCGCCATTGGCGCTGGCAGCTTGTGGGGAGGCCTGGAGTTGGACTGAGGAAGAAGATGAACGAAAGAGCCAGGGGTGCGCCTCGCTTTTATAGCCACGGCGGCGCCTCTGTCAAGCGTCTCCTCGGTTCTTCCGTTATTGGGAATCGAGGGGGCCCCCGCAGTTATTCCCCGAGCGGAGTAACTCCAAGACCTTCAAGGCCATCAACATGAAGCTGTCGAAAATGGGGATCTGCGTAGGTGTCCTGGTCGCCGACGGCGGAAAGATCTCCGATGCTTTCCTGGCTAGAACGCCATCGGCGCCTATAGACTCCATCACCCCGAAGTGCCCCGCCTTCCGCATCATCTCCGTATCGCCGGCGAAGCAGCTGGGGAACAAGGCCTTCTGTTTCTTGAGTTCGGCCCGCTTGGCGTTGCGCGCCGATCTCCGGCGCGATCTCTTGGTTTTTGGGGACAGCGGCTTCTCGGTGGGCGAGGCCCCCGCGCTCTTCTTCCTCCGGGCGAGGACCTTCAGTCTAGCCATTGGAGCCGAAGAGAGGTTGGAGCAGTGGCAGCAGGAGGAGGTAGCGGAGCAGAGTCAGGAGGACGAAGACGGAGGCGGCTATTTGGGGATTTCGGCGAATCTGGAGAGGTAACGGCTACAGTGGAAGCCAGTCGTGGCTTATAAGGCATCCCACACGTCGCGTCGCGGCCCCATTACTCCGACGGACATGGGGATCGAGGGGGCGTGCCGATTTCTGCGTGTTTCGCCCGTTGGATTCCAAGATAAGCACGGGGTCCGTATGAATCACAACGTTCTCCGCGATTCAGTCAATGGGACCCGGGGGCTCGTCTCTACTCGCCTCGGCGGGTCCCCAACGGAGCTGAGCAAGGAAGACCAGGTGCCCGGGACCCACTTTGACCTATCTTTAGGCCATGGCCCCGGCAGCTGGAGCAAGAGCCACCGAGACCATGCCCGGGGGCTACTGTCGCAGCAGTGGAACATGGGGTTCCCCTAGTACTGCCAAAGTGGGTCCACCCCATGTAGGCCCAAGATGAAGATGGACAAGACCAAGACTCAAGTCAAGCTGGCGGGTTCACCGTCAGGACGCACATGGCCTACATCGAAAAAGGGCTCCGGTCCTGGGGACCTTCCGGGTCCCCGAACCAAGCAAGAAGGCCAGGAAGGACCCGAGAGCCCGAGTTCCTGGCAGAAGGCCAGGCTCCCTCTCGGTACCTCCCCACGTCCCTGTGGATAAGCACTCCACCTCACCGCGGAAGACTTGGGAAGTAAGGCGAAGGCAGCGCAGGCGGGAAGCACGTCCCGTGGTGGTGTCAGCTCCTGTCCACCCAAGACGGACGCTCCCACCTAACCCAAAGGAGATGCTAGGCTGAGGAGAGGCCACGTCTCCTCCTAAACTAGATGAGGAGGGTCCTTCACCCCGAAGGTCCCTCATGCCCCTCACGTAACCCTGTGGCAACCCCTTAGCCTATAAAAGGAGGAGCAAGGCACGGAGGAGAAAGAGGTCAAAGCAAGGACGAGCACAAGGTAGAACCAGAGCAAGACTAGACTAGGGCTGCGAGGGTAGAGGGGAAGGTGATCTCCTCCGGGTCAGGATCTGTCCTTCGTCTACCTCCAGCCAAAACCCTTCCGGGTACCCCATCCGGGAGGTTCCATTGTAAGCCACACTATGAAGAATCCATCAATCCAGACATGCAGGAGTAGGGCTTTTAGCCTCCGGGCGGCCTGAACCTGGGTAGCTCCTTGTGTCCCTTTGGTTGCATGCTTTGATCGTGGAGAGGAGAGCTTGATCTAGACTCCACCCAAGAAGACGATTCTCAGCCTCCTTCGCGCCCCGTGCCGAACCTAAAAGGGGGTATCCTATACTCCCGGTGTCCGTGCAACGAGACACGACAGAGTTGGCCACTCTGCAAGCACGAGGTGGCATAGGTTTCCGAGAACTCGAGACATTCAATGTTGCATTACTAGGGAAGCATGGGTGGCGTTTCATGACTAATCCAGATTCGCTATGCTCGAGGGTAATGAAAACAAAATATTTCCCAGAAGTGGATTTTATGCAGGCAACCGTACCACAGTCTGCATCGTCGATCTGGAGAGCCATAGTGGCTGGAAGGGAGGCGCTAAAGACTGGGTTGTTGAAGCGTGTGGGTGACGGGACAACGATCAATATCTGGACAGATAGCTGGATTCCTGACTCCCTTACCTTGAAGCCCCAATTCAAGCCGGCGGACACTGAACTGGTTATGGTTAGTGAGCTTATCGACTCGGAGAATTGGAAATCGTGTACTGATCTGTTTCGTTCCACCTTCATAACACCTGATGCAGAAGCAATTCTGAATATTCCTTTGAGGAATGGAGGGGGAGATGATTTTATGGCTTGGAATTTTGAAAAAACAGGGATTTATACTGTTAAATCGGCGTACCGTTCTCTAATGACTCACAAAGAGCGTTGTTCTCTAGGAGAAGGGGCGGGTACCGGCACCTCACAGACCGAAGAACAGTTGTGGAACTCCCTGGGGAAATTAAAAGTTCAGCCAAAAGTTAGAGTGTTCTGGTGGCGGGTCATGCGCAAGATCTTGCCAGATGAATGCACTATGAAGCAGATGTCAAGTCTGCCTTGCAAAAGATGAGGATCTGATGCACGCTCTTATTCATTGCTCTCATGCGACGAGCTTTTGGGAGGAAGCCCAGAAGATTTTTCAGTTTCGATTGCCGCATCTTCATCCTGCTACCTGGCAACGAGATATTCTTTGTGATACCAGGTTTACATATCAAGACAGAGCAAAAATTGTTTCGGTCATGTGGTCCATATGGCACTCGAGAAATAGATGGACACACGATCAGGAAAAGTTGGAACCGGCAACATCAATCAGGCGCATCCGCGAAGATCTGTCTCTCCTAGATATTCCGACGCATCATGCAAAGATATTGCCGGGACATGGCTGGCGTCCACCTGATGCTGGGTGGGTCAAGATCAATTGCGATGGTGCGATCGGTGCAGGTTCGGGGTCCGGTGGTGCTGGTGGTGTAGCCCGGACGTCGTCATCCTTGGTTGATGCATGGAGTAAGCCGCTGCCAGGCCTGACCGATCTCCTAGTTGCTGAAGCAATGGCGGTGCGCGAGGCTGTGATCTTTGCCAAGTTTCGTGGCTTTGAGCAGGTCATCTTTGAGACGGACTGCCTGGAGGTGATTAACCTCTGGAAATCTGGGAGTAATTCACGTTCGGTGATTGCACCCATCCTATTAGAGATTGGAGAGCTAGTTTCTACTTTTAAATCTTTCGTTTTTCAACATATATTTAGACAGTCCAATCAATCAGCCCACCTGTGCGCAAAACATGCTTGTGCGCTGCAGGTTTCTGATAGTTGGATGAACTCTGCTCCGAGTTTCCTGGTCACCAGTCTTTTGGCGGATGATCCAAGGACTCTATTTGTTGAATAAAGCTCTCATAAACCCACAAAAAAAAACATAGCAGCCACTACCCAGTCAAGGCTCCAGTCCGTTGGTCTAAGCTGGGAGATTATCTTCCACTTGTTTTGTCTTCGTTCCCTATCCCTCGTAGCTCGGGGCAACCGGGTATGGATTTGGATCGGCACGAGTGGGAACCAAGACACATTTTCACGGATGTAAGCTGCGAAAACTCATATCGGGTCATAGGTGTAGATGCACCCACTGCTTAAGAAACTATTTTTAAAATGTAAAAAAATTTAAAATAAAAATTTCGAATATACTTCAAGACATTTAATGTTATCACGAAAAGTTTCGTGAAGAAAATCATTTTTTGTGACCTTTGTCTTTTTTACACAGGTCATAAAGAATGTCTTTTTTCCGCAAAACTTTTTGTGCTAACACAAAATATCCTGATATATATCCGAATTTTGTTTAATAATATTTTGACATTTTAAAAAGTTTTTAAAAATATTTTACACAACTACATCTGGTGCAGCACCCGTGAAACCTGCGACTACATATACTACCAGTAGCACCGCACGGGTCAAACCGAATTGCTAGACAGGCCAACAACCCTTCCACACGATCTCGATGGGGTACGAAGGCACCAACGGCGCCGCCGCGATTGACCTGCTCCGCTCGGCGGCGCCCGTCCGGCCGGACGGCGACCACCTCCTCGCCAACCGCACCGGGCTCGTCCTCGTCGACGTCGTTAACGGCTTCTGCACCGTCGGCGCCGGGAACCTCGTGAGCACGCCTTCTTCCCCTCCTCTGTCTCCTCCTCCTGACGTCTGCTTTCACCTTCTTCCTCGGCTCTCCCGTACCTTCTGGACAGCCTTTCGTGGGCGATCGCGCTTTGCGTGCTCACGACGTGGCTGCCCTGCTGCCTAGGATGGATGGGGACACGAGTGAATGGGGGCGGGGCCGTCGGGATGTCCGCCCGCTGTCCCACTGGAGCTTCCTGCCTTTGCTTTCGTCTAGTAGTAGTAACTCTTGTTGTTCTCTTCTGCTTTTGTCTTTTCTCTTTCCAGCCCTGAATCTTTCACTTCTCTTTTGTTTCCTCCCATGACCAATCTGTTTTTGGTCGTTTCTCTTCTGTTTGGTTTCCTCTCAGTCCCATGGATATCAATCTGGATGGTCTTCAGATTCTTAGCCTAGTGTTTATTTACAGTAAAAGAATATGTTTTGTTATCTTTTTCTTTTATCTGTAAAAACGTGCAGTTCTCTTTTTGTTCATACAATCAGCACACCTGCTCCAGTACATTTATTATTACTGTTGTTTACATGAGTTCATTCATTAAGGTGTTACCTGTCGGGCATTTGCAGGCCCCTGTTACGCCAAATAAGCAGATAGAGAAGATGGTGGAGGAGGCTGCTAGGCTTGCCAAGGTCTTCTGCGACAGGAACTGGCCGGTCTTTGCGTTCCTAGATACCCACTACCCGGATAAACCCGAGCCACCTTTCCCGCCACATTGTATCATTGGCTCCGGCGAAGAAAATTTTGTTCCAGGTTGGTGCGAACACTTTACACTGTATTAGCCAATGATGTGTATATATAAATTCTCGCGGGGCAGTTTCAGCTTCTATGACTGACTCTTTCCTGTTGGATAGCTTACTGTCCTATCTGTATTTGGTTTCTGACAAGGTTCAATCTGCCATATTCAGCTCTGGAGTGGTTGGAAAATGATCCAAATGTGACCATCAGGAGAAAGGACTGTATTGATGGTTATCTTGCCTCGTTTGAGAAGGATGGGTCTAATGTTTTTGGCGATTGGATTGCCAAATTTCAGATCCAAACTGTGAGTGACTGGTCCCACTCTTTTAAGGCGACGGTAAAGAAAACTGTAATTGCATTTCAGTATGACTCGTGACTTGGCTTGATGCAGGTTTTAGTTGTAGGAATATGCACAGACTACTGTGTTTTGGATTTTGCAAGTTCAACTTTGGCTGCCAGAAATATTGGCCGAGTGCCGCCGTTGGAAGATGTTGTGATCTATTCTGAGGGATGTGCTACATTTGATCTCCCTGTTGAAGTAGCCATGAATATCAAAGGGGCTTTAGCTCATCCACAGGTATTTTTGGATTCTCTACCACGCATCTAAATGTGTGTCATTTTGTATTAGAAGGAGAATACCGAAAAGGCGCCAAAGTGCATGAGACCAAACAAAGAACAACGACAACAAAATTGAAGAAATGACAGATCAAAACCTATTCTAAGCCAGCTAAAGCAGAGTAAAGAAAGGCAAGAGGGAAAAGAAATAGTTAGCGCTAGCATGCTGCCATGATCTCAGGAGGCCTAGCATGCGGAGGCAATCTCTGGTAAATTGTTTGGCCAGCAAGCTTCCATAGATGTTCACCACCAAAATCTACTATGCATGATCACTGAAGCTGTAGAGTTCAGACGGAGAATAGATAACTAAATGCTTAAAACGTAACAAATTTTGCAGAGTTCATAGCATCCATAATTTTAGACCACATTAAAAACATACACCATACCATCTAAAATTTATAGCAATAGAACAAAGAGCAAAACTGTTCTAACTTCCTCCAAAAAGAAGCGCACACTGGTTTACCTTGACTTCCTATGTTTTTGTTGAACATGGTTATCGAATATTTAACACGGTAAATGAATTGTCGTGTTGGCTGAAATGCACCAATCACCATACATGTTATATGCAAGCGTTTATCCAGGTCGAGTTCAGCTGTTTTCCATTTGATCTGATAGTTTCTTTGTAGACACTATGGTGACTGTTTTTACCATACATGTTATATGCAAGCGTTTATCCAGGTCGAGTTCAGCTGTTTTCCATTTGATCTGATAGTTTCATTGTAGACACTATGGTGACTGTTTTTACTTTGATATCTTATACTGTATAATTCTGCGTTTGTTTAAAGACTTATTGCCAGCTAACTCAAAAATGCTGCAGGATCTTATGCATCACATGGGACTTTACATGGCCAAATCAAGGGGTGCGAAGATAGTCGACAGAATTATTCTTGAGTAGTAAAGACTGGATCATTCATCTAAGTCCGACTTCCTATATTTTTTGTCCTCCAGTTCCTCTGTTTATCCGTCAGATGTGCAATAAAATGATATTGTATCTGGACTAGACAATCTGTTCTTGGCACTCAGATTAACCAGCCTTTACTATATCCAGTGTGTAGAATAGATACATTTTCCCCTGTTTTTGGTGTTGAGTGTTTTGTGTCTTTTGAGTACCATGTAAGACGGATCGGTGAACTGCGCTCTTAAAGAGAGAAGCCTGGTGCAGGAATGCAAAATCTGCCAACACCAACCAGTACTGAAGCTGTCGATCTGGAGGATCATTAGCCAGAAGATGGGGACCATTTTGTATGTTCAGTCATGTAACCTGACTGAACAAAAAAATACAGTACTTAGCAGTGTCTTCTGTTCCTCAAGTATAGTGTTCAGTTTAATATGCAATTTGTTTTAGCCATTTCTCATGAAAATATTGCTCTGGATGAACAAGGGACAATTTAAAGGCCAACACGGGAGCACTGACTACATAGAGGCAACTGATCATAATTCATATCAGTTTATCGCTGTGTGCCGGATGTGGATGCCAAGGCTTAGCAAGAGTCCTAGATCTCCAGAAACAGACTCCAGACACGCTACGCTTAAGCATATTGATGCGCTACAAAAGAAGCTGATGTTACTGCTTTTGTGCAATTTAGGGAGGGTGTTTAGCTCCCCTGATCATCACTAGGCATTTGAGCTTTTTGCACGGATATCCCCCTTACATAATAAAAAAAAGTCTGTTTTCCCCTTAAAAGGGAAAGGAACAAATACAAAAAGGAATGGCGGGCATAGGTGGTCTAATTGTCTTCAATGTCAGTCAGTATACTATATTATTACAATCTTTACAACAGTTTTACAACACTACAACAGGTCAATACACTGCCAACAAACCGGCAATACACATCTTAAAACCAGACGGACCAAAGGGTGTGTGATAGTTATATACAGACGAATCATGCACTGGAGTGAGGCTGCTGCCGCTGGGGCACCGTCAGTTAACAGCCAACCAGGAACACTATAAATCTACCTCTTCCTTTGCCACCGCTTGCATTGCGGCAGTCTTCTATTTCCACCCTCTCGTTGTCCCTACCTTAGAGGCCAGTAGCTTCATGTGCCATGTGCCTCTAGGCATACAGGAGAACAGGGTTCGAGTCCAATTGAATCCAAATGTTCAATGCTCGACAAGAGCTACCGGTGCTGCTGATGGTCACAAACCTGGCAGGCCCTAGCAGATCTAGGATTTGCAAATGTGCACTGATCACATGCCCAGATATTACTATCATCCATACCACGGGTGGAGCTGCCTGACTTGGACGCATTACCAGGCGCCTTGTTCTTGCCACTCTTGCTCTTACTGCCAAGGCTCTTCGAACTTACGGCCTTGCTAGATGCAGCTTGGCCACTGTGAGGTCCCACATCATTTAATCCAGACTCCAATGCACGGACCAGGTTTTCGAAATAATTGCGAGTTACACTGTTAAATAGACAACAATGTTAGGTGAAGATGAGTGAAAAGAAGTATAGATGACATGAGTACTTATTGAATTAAGCCATTAAGGAAAACAAAACCACATGTGGCCAGATTCCTGCAGTTACACGTACGAAGATAAGGCCAACACAAGATTGTGGGAAATGTCATTATGATGCTCGAATTAAGGATGATGACACCAGTTAGACAGAAACAACAATGGTGAGAAAGAAAATACAGTAGGATTTATCAATACCTTGTCAATCCAGCCAACTTTGTACGGAAGTCATTGAAATCTCTAGATGGGCAGTCCGCATCAAGGTAGATCTGAAGTTCTTTCTCCGCACATTGATGAAGGCGTTCCAAACCTGATTCTGCTTCACCTGAATAAGTAATAGCAAAAGATATCCTTTCAGTCATAGATACTTTGAAATGTAAGCTACAATAGGAAAAATATGAACCTTGCAGGTATTCAAAGAACTGCCTTTTAGCGTGTTCATGATCTGGAAGGTAATAACCATATGCGTATGTCCACTTCAATACCCGTCTACACTCAACAATCTGCAAAATGAGATGATACTCCCGGTGTGAGATATTCAGGTAACTGAACAGAGTACCAGTGAGACTTGGGTGACTTGAATGTCATTCGTACCTGTGACCATGCTTCTATTATGAACTTAAGCTGTGACTCGGGTTGGCTCTGTATGTCACTTAGCTTCTCAAGCTGAAGGATTTACCAAACAAATAATGGTTGTTAGATGTAAGTGAATTTAGACAGCCTAATCCCTGGATGGCATTCCTTTGACTTTGATACAAAATGTTAGCAACAAAAAAGGAGGTGGCGGAAGACAAATGCTTACCTTGTCATTCTGCAGACTCTGCAGATCCCCAAGCGCTTTTTGCCTCGACTACAGCATAGTGAAATAACGTGTAAATATATGTATTATAAGGGTTGCTAGTGGTACATTGATAACTGCATCAATCAATATACAAAACCAAGCAACAAAAAGAATTTACAACTTTATTTTCATTAACTTAGCTTACTGGAAATTATCATCAATATTCTATTCCTTGAGCATGTGACGCTGAGATTTGAGAAACTCAAAATATCCTACAGACAACATTTTATCTAACTATAAAGAACTACCACTGCAACTAAAACAGTTTCCAAATTGTCTCGTCCTTAGTATCGATATTTGAACATTATGCATTCATAATAGTCAAAGGCTCAGGGTTGTCACCAAAGAAAAATTGACAGCATATATTACCACCCAAAGGACTATCTCACAAGTCACCACTACAAAATAAAATTATTTGGTCTGTTGCATATTTTGAAGTCACAGGACTGTGGCATCTTGGCTGCATAGGTACTGTTCAGGTGTTTAGGTCATCATTTACCCTGAACAGACCTGATATTAAGTGAGTATCAATGCTGCTAACTAAGTTCAATATCACTTACGGACTGATTGGCTGCCCATCGTTCATAGTAATGTGTATATCTCTCGAGGGAGTTCTTTGCCATTTCTCTTCTCCTTTCAGAATCATCAAACTGTAAAAGCAATGTACAACGCATTAGCATAAATAATTTATTAATACTTTAAACTCGACGCACAAGATAAGGTGAACCATTACCGCTCCCTCTTGCCTTGCTGCCTCATAGCGATTACAAGCATAAAAGCCACCTGTCCTCTCCCCATGGTCAGACCATGGACCAAGACAAAGCCTGCATTCACAGCATAAAAGTGTCAACCATCTGAAATGGCAAAAACTATAAGCAGAACTGTAGCAAAAATGTGATTGCGTACCAGCAAAATTCAAATTTACATGGAGGTGTGCACGTAATGTGCATGCAGCCCTGGTTTTTTTCAATAGGCCGCTTACACTTCGGGCAAGGCTTCGAATTAGCTAATATCCTGGAAAAAGAAACCAACAGCTGATGAAGAGAGATAAAGGTATAGCTGATAGTCGAAACAACTCAAAACAAGAATGTAATATATCTGTGCAGATGCATCATTTTATTTTAACTATTAAGACTGTTATGAAATTGCACAGAGTGTGTATCACCTAGAAGCAGTAGCGTGGATGGATCTGCTCAGGAGGAGAGCAATGGTTGTGGGGAGTTGCAGCACGCAGGGAAGAAGAGATCGGTTGGAAAAAAATTGCCTAGGGGGATGAGAGCAACCTAAACCTAGGATTTCATACCATGCAAGGAAAATGCAAACGTATTCTCATGAGGTCAAAGGCCAGTATATATGGAAAAACAGAAGGCGTTTTGGCTCCCGGGAGCACATGCTCCCGGTATGTTCAAAAATATATAACAAATTGAAAACTTTTCAAAAAAAATCCGAAAAAAATCATGCACGTACCTGACGATGTCACGCACGACCGTGTCAAATTTCACACCGAAACGACATCGTATGTGTCCTGTGCAAAATTCTGACAGAAAATTCAAAATTTTGGATCTCATATTCTGACAGAATTTTTGTCATTTTTGCACAGGGCGCATACGATGTCGTTTCGGTGCGAAATTTGACACGGTCGTGCGTGACATCGTCAGGTACGTGCATGATTTTTTTCGGATTTTTTTGAAAAGTTTTCAATTTGTTCTATTTTTTTGAACATACCGGGAGCATGTGCTCCCGGGAGCCAAATTGAATTTCCGGAAAAAACCCTTATGCAACAGGGATACTACACAGCTGATATATGGAAACTATATACATCTCTTAACACATCCGACCCTAAAAGAAGGATACAGATTATAAAGAACACTAGAACGGGAGAAAAGGAACAATTTTAGAGAAGCCTGAAATAGATATGTGAGATTAGCAAAAAGGTTTGCAGTCCTATTTAAGTATTTACAGCAAACCTTTTCTTAAGAAACTTGATTTGACGGAAATGCAGGCAATAACGAAGTGGACAAAATGAGCACATAGATCGTAGAGTGGCACAACTTGTTGGTAACAAGCAACAACTGTGCATCTTATTTCATTAGCAGTTAAATATAGTGACTTTATTGACATGACCATGCTGCTGGACATACGGACATGCGATTTAGCAGAAATCGACAACACAATTGAGAAAAACAAAAGAAATACTCTTTTCCATACCAGTTCATATTCTCGGACTCTGCACTGTTCTTGAGAACCCATTTTGAAACTGTGGAACAATCCACAGGGCGATGAGCTTCCTCGGTGCACTGCCAAATTTGCCATGCAACTTTTCATTTTGAAATTCTACTAGACATATCACAATTAAGTACAGCCCAAATACTCACGTTCCAACAAAACCCATAAGAGCAGCCACAAGAAACATCATAGCTGCCACCGCCCATGACAAATTCGACAGCATACTCACATCCAGGAGCAGGACACCATTTTGTCTGTTCAACATAATGACACAAAATAAGAAACAAAGTATAAATCAACTAGTAAAATAGTAGTCAGCTGTGAACTAGACAAGACATTTAACCATTGCTTTTGCAGTTATCAGCACTAATTACCAAATCATTATGTCAGTCCAAATACCAGAAAATAGGGTGAGTGCACGGTACAAAATTTTCTTTTATCTTTTAATCCTTTGGCCTACCAACTAATGGTCAGTCAAATACATATAATTCAGATTAAAAAAAATCTTGGAAAACCCCCAAATGTTATTTCACTATTTTCTTATTTCAGTATTTATTACATTGGTCGACATCCCTCTATATATGGACTTACTTTTCGATTATCTTCAATGTAAGATCTGCAAAGATAGCGTTCATACTTTCCCTTATCCTCATCACTAGCTAACAAGTTAACCATATCTTGTCCAACAGCAGCAGCACAGGATGGATCAGGACATCTCAACATCAAACATCCTGGGCCATCATTTATAGCTGTGCTAATATAGCCTGTCAGTGAAACCAAAAGTTAATCAGCACCAACTAAACATTAAAGCTAAAAACTCCAAACATTGAATTTACAAAGAAGAGAAGTTTATATAAAAGGATGGGGGGAAATGAAAACATTACATGAAATGATGGAAGAAAAGGTCAAACTATTCATGAAATGGTGGAATAGACCACGAGGCATAAAGACTGCATGAAAGTGCATGCAAAAACCTAAAAAGGAACCAAACTGCAACAGGGGAATTGTGATGACAATATGACATCGTACAGAAATACCGTGGAAAACTGATATGTTTTTTACTTTTAATACAAAATTTGATTTTGTAATGAATCATTCTTGATTTCTAGTTAAGTGGCCAAGATAACATATAGAATGTTAAACTGGAAACCTTTGGACTTTTATCTACTCAATTTGAAATGGTTCAACCAGATACTGTACAACCAATCAAATATATAATTCCAAATGGATAGATCTTAGAGCATTCAAATATAAGCAAACATGAGTGTTATATAAGAAGAGACAGGACAACAAGAGATAGTATAGCACACTAGAAATAAGAACCGCAAGAAGATTGTTATCGGTTTTAAAAAGAGCATGGCACAACCAGTTGTGATTGCAATAATAACATTGCAGGCTTGCGACGTATCAGAAAAAAATTGTATGTATTTATGCATGACTTGAAATAGCCAGCAACGTGTCTACAAAAATAAAAATTCAGGACAGACATCAAGTAAGATGCCCACCTGTTCAATTTTGATCCTTAAAGATATGCCCACATGCAGCTATCGTAAACATCTACGTGTTCAGAAGTTCAATCACAAAAAAAAACAATGGAGAACTTGTAAATAGTTAGGCACACATGGTCCATCACAAAATGTATATATGGTAAAATCATCTAGGAAAGGACAACGTAAAATATGACCATCCAAAAAAGGGATAACAAAAGAACGAACCTCTCCAACATACACCACAGAAAGGATGCCCACATGAAGCAGCACTCATTGACTCACGTGGACAGCTTTCGAAACAAATCCCACATGTAAGCTGTTAAAGGAAGGACAAGTCATGTAATAAAAGTATATACACATGACCTACATCTAAATGTGATGGAAATGTTTTCATTAGCATGTCTAGAAGACTAGAACATAAGGTGCAAGCCCATGCCAGTTTTCCAGAAGCATTCAACAGAACAAGCTTATTCTTCAACATATTCTCCAGCAAAATACAGGTTAATAGGTAGGACATACTAACTCCACGAGTGGCTAAGAAATATATAGGAAATTCAATAATATATACTTCAACTGCAAGAATACTATATTGTCTAAAGGGGAATTCTAGGGCAACAAGTAAACAGATTTTAAATAGTGGGCCTTACTTCTCTTTCATTTGGCATTTCAATTTGCTTTTCCGGTAAACCACAAGCAGTACGGACCCGGGCTTCATCAACAAACCACTCATCGTGCACCTTACTAACGCTCCTGCAAGAAGAAACTTTATAATGCCTTTACAGTAAGGAAATATGACGAGCAACACGAATTAAATATCACCATCTACAAAAGTTGTGACCAAAAAGATAAAAGTAGATCTGGCCTTTGGAAATGGGAGGATCTTAGTATGAAGGTATCTCAATGGCCCATGTTTATTTTGTGCTTGAACTTAAATAAAGTTACTCCATCCGTCACATAATATAAGATGTTATTACAACCAATATATACACTACTTAAAAATGCAACTACCATGTCAAATGTAATGATGCCTATTACCAATTATAACTGCGAAGAAGGGCACATGCTTCTGCTTTTGAAATTGAAAGAACAGTTGAAACCCGATTCATGTCATCTGCTTGATGTTGCTTTATGTCAGCTTCACTCAGTACACTGTAGTTTTGCTGAAATGTAAACAAGATAACGGTAGTAAGATAAGCAAGCAGAGCAATAAGGTGAAATAAAGACCTAAGAACCACATAGATCGAATATCACCAGTTCATGTTCATCACAAGATTAACTGGAAAAAAATTAAACTTGCTCAAAACAGCACGTAATTCCTAAACAAACTAGATTCCTTCGGCGGTAAAATCTGATAATTTAACATGTACACTGAACAATACAAACTCACGAAGTCATAACACAAACTCATGAGGTACTGTAAAAAGGATAAGAGAAAAATAGGATTTATTTTTGGTTGCGATTCCCACAACCAGGAAGGAATTTTCCATGACCATACAATTTCTAGTAGCATGCTAATAGCTCACACCTCGATATAGTATCGACCAAAATGTATGACGGATTCCATGTGTCAAAAGGGTCCCAAGTAAACAGAAGAAACGATATCATTATACTCTTTCTGTGTATTATAACTCTATTATGTTGGCATAATGCCGGCACCTTTACAATTTCACAAACATTGCAGACTTCTATATTCCTGGCTAAGCAACACTTCGCCAACTTTAAGCGTTGTGTGCGAAGCAACACATCTGTGATTGAAACCATGGTACACTCAGTGAGGTGGGCGTGGCCACCTAAGTTAGCCAAATTTGGCTGCCAATCAAACAATCTAAAACCTGGAAATCGTGGCCTTTCACTTATTTGATATATTTTATACTGCATTATATAAGGACAGCAGACAGGAGGGGGAGTGGGGACTTTAGGGCAAGGAGAATGATGGAAGAGAAACACGAAAGGAAGGGATGCAAATCTAAACATTTCATTTATCATAGAAATTTCCTAGCGGTTACATCGTTCCAATCATTGTAAAGGATTTAATGCTCCAAGTCCAAAAGAATGGAACTCTTGACGGACTTGTTATAACTTAATAGCATCATCCAAGATGTACGCCGACGTTAAGTTAACTATGCACTCCCATAAATTATTCCCTAACCAGAAGGGTAACTTGTCTGGTTACATGATTGCGTAAGCAACGAATACCCCACCCTTTTCTACTCTATGTTATGCAACACTGCAACAGCTGACAGGTTCAAGTATTGCAGATTGGGCAGCAATTCACGCTTCAATTGAAAATGGAATATCAACATGAAACATAACTAAATAACAACGTGTGCCAAGAATGACATGCAAGGTACCCTCTTTCACAATTCGGAGCTGGAAAAGTGTGTGCATCACACATTGACAATGCAGGCGCTTGCAGGTATGAAAACACTAAGTAGACTCTTGTATTCACCTAATTAGTATAGGCACAATAGGTAAAGTGTATGTAGTGCAACTGTGCATGTTCTGTAACATAACCACCAATACCATCTTTCAGCTAAAGCTAGCACGTCATAAACTACCACACTACCAGCCCCAATCGAATCAATAAGCTTCAGGACACATCCAAAAAATTCAGATTCAGAAACATACCAATTGTAATGGTCTATCCTTGCATCAGAGATGTGCACATCAGTACTTGAGTTCAAAAAAATTCATGTGCATGCTTGCATACAGTCCTGCCCTAAATGATGTTCTCCCTCTCATGCTACATTTAGTAACCCTTACCAATAACCAAAATTGGAATAACAGCCCACGTGCAATTCTGCACACCGTGAGTTATAAGCTACAACAACACAAAATGATTGTTGCCTAAAAAAAATGACTGTACGGGCAAGGACACTATTTACATCTCGTAAAAGCACAATTCTGCATATCTATCCGATGACCAAAAGTAACTTATCTCGACCAGCTTCCATGGAACAGGTGCACCCCGGCGAGCTCCCCATGCACATCCGGCAACCACAACCAACCAAAACAGTATCTATATCACTGACCCAGTCACATTCCTATCCCCGAGAGCATATAGAAGGACAGACATCTTATCGTTCGGGGACAAACAGAGCCCCGGATAAACCGCCGCTCAAGCGCTACCGGATCTCCCATTTCGAGTAGGCAATCTCAGTGCCGAGACCGATCGGGCGGCACCAACCGATGATCACCTGCTGCCTGTGCGAGATTAGGTCGTCGGAGTCGTCCGAGTCGCGGTCGGCGAAGTCGTAGTCCGCGTCCCCGTCGTCGCTGAGGGCGAGGCCCGCCTCCCCGCCGCTGTAGAAGTCCTCGTCGGCAGAGTCGCGCGTGTCGTCCTCTGAATCCATCGCCGCCGCCGCGCGCGCGGGAGCGACCTGGATCGGGCGGATCGGAGCGACGCCCCGCGGGCTCGGATTCGGCGAAGGGGCGGGGGCCGGGGAGGGGGGGAAGGGTGGAGAGGAGGAAGACGTGGGGGGGCACGGAGGAGGAAGAGGATGATGGGTGGATTCGTTCGCGAGCTTTCCTCCTTACTTGTTTTTTTCCGCACGTTTTCTTTCTACTAGTTGAATGCCCGTGCGTTGCTACGGCCTATTTTCTATCGTCTCTTATGTCGCATATGTAAATATAAAGTACACATTAATATACGAAAAATTGTCATGTATTATTCAATTTCACTTGTTCAAATAGTAATGATTATATTATCCCTTATTAAAGTATGATATACTCCATTGACATTTTTGGGTTCTTGGATAACATTGACAAAATCCATCTATCCGGCCAAAACGTGCATAAGAGAAACATATGACATACTTCGTGCGTAGCCACAGTCGATATTTTTATCTCTTTAGGTATCTTCCAACAACATCGCCTCTAGGCCTATGTCGATGTTTTTTTTTGAAGCATCCAGTAAATTTATATTTGTCCATCCGCGATCTAAACAAATTATAACATATCAAGGCTAATATTTAATTATGGTCATACAGAACATGCGTAGAAAGTAGAATGACAATACTCTATAAGCAACTCTTTTAGAGTGTAAAACCCGATGATTTTTTGTTCCAATGAAGCATTATCGCGTCAAATTTTTTGTCTGCGCAATTTCGATGATTTTAAAAAGAAACACATTTGAAACTAAAAACTTAATGTTTTTGCATTGCTACTTAAGAATAAACTCACAAAATTTAAGACAATTGGATTCTTTTAGACGGTATCGTAAGCCTAAATGGTATGGTCTTGAATTTGACACGTGTCTTCAAATCTCCTTAAAATGTGCCTAATTCTCTCTCTCACCTGCACAAAAAAAACTCGGACACACAGAACACAAGTCCCCTCCCAGGCTCCCAGTCACTTTCCCCTATCTTCTCCCTCAGCCTCACAACGAGGAACGAGTTAATCTCTCTTCTGTTCCTCCCGTCACTCACTGACTCACTCTCCCCAAGATCCCACTGCTGCGCTCGCCCGCGCCGGACGGCCCCGCTCTGGTGCTCACGGCTCAGGCTCGGCGAGCTTCTCCTCGACGCCCCCGCCCCGCCTCGCCCCGCCGAGGCAGCGTTGCTGGCCCTGGTGATTCCGTGGCGGCAGACCAGCACCCGTTTCCATTGAATGCTCCCTGTCGCTCGTGCTGAACGTCAGCGTGCTGACGGCGGTGAGCACGGAAAGGGAGTGGCCTAGGAGTAGGAGGTGGACATGCGGGTGGATGAGTTCATCTCCGTGTTGCAGCATAGTCTGAAGATCGAGTCATTCTGCTCACCGCCGTCCAGAAGCCCGGCAGGGCCGTCGCTCGCTAGCACTGCACCACACTCGCGCGCGCGTGGGCGGTGGTGCTGGGACACGAGCGAAGCTTCTTCCACTGCCTCGACAACTTCAATCTCAGCACCTTCACGGGCGGATTTTGTGTCTGGTCCATCAGCCTCGTGCCATTAGAGTAAGTCTTATTTTTTCCCCAAACATCTTTATGTCTGTTTTTGTACAGTATTTAGGATGCTCATGTTTTGTTCCCTCAGTTGAGATGTCCCATGATGCTTGACAAAGAATTAAACTACGTTAGCTTGGATTTCAGCATAACCGGGAAACATAAAGCATTAGTCCTGTAGCATATCTGGTAAAATAAGCAATGAGAAGCTTAATCTCTGGAATCCTGTTTTGAAATTTTTGGCACAAAGAATGCTTTATGTCAATGTGTATGTACCGAATCTTCTTTAGTACTAAATTCTTGCCAGGCATGGTATACACTTGTGCTTTATTTCTTTGGCTCAGGTTGCAGTTTCACTTGTGTCAACAAATCAAGCTCTAGAGAAGCGGCATATAGCCCTACTTAGAAATAATCTCAACATGGCTTGACTGCTATATTGCTGCTCTTGTAGTCCAATATCTGAAGAATTATGCTTAATACTGTCTTGGTTATGTACATAAGAAGCGGGCATTTATCTCTTGCCTCTCCTCAGGTGTCAGGTTTTGCCTGGCGGCCCTTTGGCTTGCGTTTCTCTCTTCATTAGTTTTACTTTGCCTAACTGCTCTTCGGCGTGCATTCATTTCTTCTCTCTGATCTGGTGTTAGACTATCTCGTCGTGCTTTATCACGGTCTCGTCTTTGTTGATGTTTGTCGTGTGTAATGCTTGCATTGGAAGCCATATGTTTAGCATCACTTGGTCTTCCTTGAAGTGTCCTAGGGCTTTCTGCATGTTAAATGTGTAAATTGTTAAATAGAAGCTCTAGATCTAAAGTAATATACTTAGTGGATAGGCTGCTAGAAATAGGTTGATAAAACCTGGATTATGTACAATTGATGTCTTCCATGTTTTGCAGGTAAAAATGAACTTACAGTAGAAAATATATGGAGAAGGAATATTCCGGTATCAGATATAAGCACAAGGGCAATCCACACATCTGAAGTAAAACAATGGGACCACATAATATAAGCAAGATTAAGTTTGAGGAATGGTCCTAGCATTTTGCTGCCAACAAAATTGATTCTCTGCATTTTACGCAAGGTTTGATTATGTCATTGCTTAAGATGAGAAATTATTCCATCGCTTTTGCTGACATTATTGCATAGAAAGCAGCACTTGCTATTACCCAAGATCTAATTGATGGTGATTTTTCTGCAGGGCTATAACAACAAAGAGAACATTAACGCATCTGAAGATTTGTCAAGCTCGATGAGTAAAGCATGCCCTTCTGAATTTCTGGTCTTTCCCCCTTTTATTGTTCTGAATCTATACTGCACATAGCATATTAGGCCTCGGTATCTCATTTGACCTGTAGAAAATAAATAAGACTACACATAAATATTGCATAATTTTAAAATTACAAAGTATGAGTACTTGAAGTATTAAAAAACAGTTGTGTCAGTAATAATATAGAAGCATCTTCCTTGTGAAGAAGGCAATATTTTAGTATATTATCACGAAGTTTTTTTAGTTGACTGCGAAGCAACATTTTGTTTATTGCACCCACCCAGACATTTGTCTAATATAGAAACATCGGGCCATACCTTTCTCTTATTTTTAAATTCAGTTTAGACACTGTATCTCTATATGCAGGGCCATGATAGTACTGGAAATTTGTAGCTTCCTCCAACTCTAGATGCATATTTAAAAATTGTAGATAAAACATATTAGAATGGTACTTGCATTGAAGGAGGACGTTGCATTGAAGAACTGAGTTGAGTAGAAAAATATGCTCACCTCGATGGTAAATTATGCAAATTGTGCCAATTACGACAGAATAATGTCGGAGACAACCAAACCATTATAACATTGTGCCCAATACACAAAAGATAAAACATATGACTGGATGACAGAAGACAAAACATCTGTCTGAAGATAACAAATTTCTATTTATTATAGGACGTTTTCCGAAGACACGTTTTCTAGGTGTGACCGTTTTCTAGGTTAGCCTCCCGAGACGAAGGTTGTCATAGTGCCCCCTCTTTATCCTTTGTCGTAGGAGCTATCTGACTTGCCCCCCAATGTATTGTAGAGTCCCATGGCCAAGCGTGCGGCGATACGTCGCTAGTTCATATCCTAGCAGATTGTCTGGCTCAAAGACAATCTGGCTATCCTTTGTTGTGATCATCGCACCTAAATTTAAAAAACAACGTAGTGTCACTTAAATTTGATGTATGTTAGATGGTACAGCAATAAATTTATAAATACATGATAACTTACCTTGCACCGTGCTAATTTCAAGGAACGTGGCCGCTAAGCAATATCTTTCCTCTGTGGCACATGTTGGTCCCATACGCGGAGAACAATTATATTTCCGCTTCTGTTCTGCTTGATTTGAGCAGAGACAACCTTGGCCGTGATATTCCACGAGCTGTGGACATGGAAGTTTTCTATATCTTTGAATCGAACATCCCTGTTACAAACATAAGGAATTGGTAAAACATATGAGAATGATGTCATTTATATGATTGGTTCAGGTGCAGGAAAGATGCAAGAAAGATAAGGAATTGCCTGTTGGGGCGCAAGACGACGGTGTCTGGGAACGGCGGAGGAGCCAGAACCCTTCTCGAGCCGGGGCGACGGAGTGTGCGGAGGCTGTAGAAGGGTGGAGTAGCCACAACCCTCGTCGAGCTGGGGCGACGGAGGCAGCGACCTGTCGACATGCTGGTGCAGACGGGAGATGGGTTAGACGGGAGAAAAGATGGTACGAGATGTTGAGAACCATGGTGAGATCCGCGGGGTTTTGAGGCAGCGACCTGTCGACATGCTGGTGCAGACGGGAGATGGGTTAGACGGGAGAAAAGATGGTACGAGATGTTGAGAACCATGGTGAGATCCGCGGGGTTTTATTCTACTGGCGACCCATTGGGCGGACGCTAAATCAGCGTGTGTTTAATGGGGCAAACGCTAAATCAGCCTTTGTTTGACCCTATGGAGTTTCCTTATCGAGATTTCATTGAACGTGTAATGAGCGAGCGTGTGATTAACGGGGCCGTGGGCGACGTACGTGATTAAAGTGGTGTAATTAAGGCATTTTCGTCCGTCCGGCCGAGTTTTGTTGGGCCGGCCCATCTGTCTGTGCGCGGGGCGAGCGTAGAGGAGCGAGACGAAGGGATAGGAGCGATTTCGTCCGTCGCTGGCAGAAGACAGGACACTGCATACTTTTATAGTAGAGATAGCGTTCTCGTCTGATTTCTATTTTCTTCCACTCCAGCTTTGCTCACCCGTGTTTGCCAGACAGAACCTTTTCCCTTTCGGGGAAGGATCTTCAGTGCACAGATAAGATACTCTGCGTCATTCCTTCACGTCTGAAAACCTTGCCTTTTACCCTACTTGGCACAGCACGGCTCCGGGTCAGCAGCCTTTCAGGCTCGAGGTTTTTTCTCTCTTTGGAGAAACATTTCACTTCGTGGGACAGGGAGAGATCATGTCGTGACATTATCTAGCAGCTACTCACTCCGTTCCAATTTAATTGACTTGCTATGCATCAAATATGGATATATATAGACATGTAACAAGTCTAGATACATTCACACGTGGTGCATAGCAAGTCAATTAAATTGGAACGGATGGAGTACGTTTTGGGGTAGGAAAATGATCTGCGTAGGTTGTGGGATGAGAGGAAATGGAGAAGGGAGGGTTGGAGTAACACGAGGTTGTGACCATGACGATAGAAGCAGACGAAAGGAAAGTATGAGAAGAGAAAGATAATTTAAGGGAAGTGGTGACGTGGTATTAGTCCCAGAACCGACTACTATCACGAGTGTCGGTCCCACTTCATGCTGATGAGCCGCCGGTGATCTCTCAACGCCTCCATCCGCTAGGCCTAACCCCCGATCTCGGATCTACCCTAGCGATTCACCGCTTCGCGATCGATGGAGCAGGATCCAGATCCGTATTGCGCGGTGTCGGGGCCAAGTTCATTGGAGATGGAGAGTGCCCAGAGGTGATTTCGGGCGAGAATCCAACGGAAGCGGGGAGATATTTCCGGGATTTGACATCGGAAGCGACTAGTGTTATGGTGGAACCCTTCCCGCAGCGTCGTGCTTCCATGGCGGAGCTCTACGACCATTGCGAGAGCCGAGGGTGGTCGCTCATGATTTTTTGACAGGGATACCGTAGGGAAAAATCCCTACGGTGTAATTTATATATAAATGGCAATGAAAAACCAGAGGTTTTTCAATACAAAATGGTTACAACTCTCTGCCAAAAATTTAGGGCGGTTGGAAATCAAAATTACAGAAACACACACCCATCAAGATCATAACTAAGAAAAAATATCTAAAACCCACTGGAGAAGCGTGGGCACCAAAGCGGGTTTAACCCTGTACTGATGGAGCATGACATCATGCTGGAATTGCACCTTCCATCTCGACATCGAGGGCTGGAGATCTTTGAAAATCAGATCATTGCGGGTTCTCCAAATATTCCAAAAGGCGCAAACTAAAACCTCCATGAAGCAGGGGCCTTGGAACATGAGTCGAGCAGTGGCAATGCGACTAGATATGGGTCGGACTCCATCCCACTGAATTTCAACGAAATTCCAACATGTGGTCGCAAAATCACATTCAAAGAAAAGGTGATCCCTTGTTTCAATCTCACGTTGAGAACATAGCACACATTCAGAGCCTCCATCATAATTCCAGTGCTTACGAGACATCAATTCCTTTGTGTTTAATCTATCCTTGGGAAGCAGCCAGGCGAACACCCTCAATTTGGGAAGCAGCCTTGATTTCCAAATCGCCTGAAGAGACGCATCACACTCTAGGTGGGAGAACAAGAAGTTGTAAAGCTTTGATGATGTATATGTTGAGTTCCCCCACGAAAATATCTTAATATCCGGACTATCAGGTACCAAAGTATGAGCAGCAACAATGTGGTTAACCTGATCCAGTTCCTCAAAGGCCTGTGGAGAAAGGGGCAGGGCAAATCGAGAGGACAGCTCCCCATCTGCGCCAAGTCCATAACAGAAGCATCCTCGTTCAGCGTAAAGGAAAACAGTCTGGGGAATCGATCACACATCAACTGCTGATTATGCCAAAAATCTTTCCAAAAGAGAGTTGTATGTCCACTGATCACTACTGAATTTGTAATGTTGCGGTAGATATGAATCAGCTTGAAAATATCCCTCCACCAAAAGGAACCACGGGCTGATTGGGCCTGTGGGGAGAAGAGGGATCATAAATGGACCAAACCAAATTAACCCATGGGATGTTCTGCTTGGTGAAAAATTTATGAAGTCGTTTTAGGAGCAGAGCAGAATTCTGAATTTCCATGTTAAGAACACCCAGGCCGCCATGTTTCTTGGGTCGGCAGACAAGAGACCAAGATGCAAGCGAGTGGACAAAGTTGGAGTCTTCCTCCTTGGCCCATAACGCATGGCGACGAACACGATCAAATAACTTGATAATTCCCTTGTGAAGCTTGAGGGAGCAGAGAAAGTGAATCGGGAGAGCCGAGAGGACCGAATTGACGAAAGTGAGTCTGCTCCCATAATCCAAAAACCTCACACTCGCATTCAGACGCCACTCCACCTGGTCTACAATGGGGGAAAGATCATGCATTGAGGGCCTGTTAGAACCGAGAGGGAGCCCCAAGTAAGTGAAGGGCAGAGAGCCAGTGGAACAACCAAAGGTGTTGGCCAGAGCAGCTAGCCTATCCGCATTGATATTAATCGGCATCAGACAGGATTTAGAGTAGTTGACATGCAGTCCAGTAGCAAGAGAGAACGAGTGCAGCAAATCCTTGAGGGCCAAGAGCTGCTGGGGGCAGGCCTCCAAGATAAGCAACGTGTCATCAGCGTATTGGGCGATCGGAAAGTCCGTACCGTCGATCGGCAGTGGGGGGCACAGCGTACCGACCGAAACCAAATGGTTAACCATAGATTGCAGGAGATCAGCCCCAGCCACAAACAACATAGGAGAGAAGGGATCCCCTTGTCGAACTCCACGCTTGCAAGGGAATTTCTTGCCAGGGACACCGTTAAGAAGAACCGAGGAGGTGCCAGAGGAGAAAATGCAGCGCACCCAATGAATCCATCGCTCATCAAAGCCCCAGCATCTAAGGATCTTGATGATCACCTCATGCTCAATCATGTCAAATGCCTTAGCAAAATCCAATTTCAAGATGATCTTGATGGTCGCTCATGATGATCCGAGACACTGTGTGGAGGGTGACAAGGGCGCTCGTGGTTCAAGGTTGCGGATGCCTTCCGCCGTCCTTGGTCTTCCTGCAATCCGCCGGAAACTGTTGTGGTGCTCAGGAACAGAGTCACAGGGCAGAAGCATCTCGTGACTTTGAGCAAAGATCTGCTTGCCATGCTTCTCAAAGAGGGTCGCGCGCTCCCATCACATGTGGCTCTGAATGCACCAAGCTTGGATGTTATGTAGATTTAGGTCATGTGCGGCTTATTCAACAGAGAACTAGAATTGAGCACTTCGTTGATGGACCCGTCGTCGTCTCACCAGGCACCTCCACCCCAATAGCGCCTTCGTCTTCCCCTGGTACCACGTTGATTTTTTTTGCTAAACACAGTACAACGCAGACGCTCACATACATGCGAATACACTCACCCCTATGAACGCACAAACGCACACCCTACCCCTATGAGCATCTCCGAGAGACTGAGCCGGCGGATTGGGTCTTGAGATTGACGAAGTCACCACAGGCGCCTCGCTGTCGACGGGAACGTCGCCTCCCACTGGAGAATATTCCGCCTTAAATGAGAAACACCAGCGTCAAACCTGGGGTTTAAACTCTGGTGGGCTGGGGGTACAACCACCCTCCTAACCATCTTGCCACAGGCAAGTTCTCTGGTACCACGTTGATTGATGACCCTGAGGAGATCATTCTCGATGTTGAAGGACAGGATTTAGGTTGCATAGGGAACGCGAGAGCTTTGTATTTGTTCTTCTGCTTCCGCGGATTTCACTCAGCATCCAAGTGTGACACAGTGTCCAGTTTCTAGTGTAGTGGGTTAGAAACGAAGGTGTACTATTGGTGAGGACGATATTGGGGATTTTTTCAAATAATTGTGGCATATTCCACGACATCTTACCTATGTGCGTTGATGTCCCAGAATCACGAGGCCTCACGCAAAACCTAAGGTTGCTCGTTTGCTTCTCCCCAAGATCTGGAATCATAGTGAAATGCCGAGCTTCTGCTATTTCGGCACAAATAAGATTGACCTAAACCATCGTCGGTGGCTGGTCTTGGAATATCCAGGGGGCATGCTGGTGTTGGTAGAGGGATTCCTGGCATCAACAACCAAAGCAACGAACCCGATTGTTCAACTACTCACAGATTTAGCAACAAATTTTCTACCCTACACAAGCACCGTATGGTCTTCCTTCAAAAGAATTTATAGGAACATAGCATTCATCCTCCTTTGATAAGCATGGAGGGCAATCAAATAGTGTAAGAGTTAAAGAGTTACTCTCATTAGAAGTTAGGCATGGGTAGCTAATCCATTCTTCCTCCTTTTGTTCATCACTCTCTCCCTCTTTTTCATCCAATGAGCTTTCAGTTTCAGCGGTTTCTTCTTTCACGGGTTCCTGCAAGGCATTAGTCTCTTCTTTCGGAGGAGAGATCCTCTTAAGATGTTCAGTAATATAATAATTCTCATGCTTGTAGTTATCAAGGCAGTATTTAAGTATAGCAAGAATTTCATATTTATAAGGGTCATCATATTTATGTTCAAGAAAAGAACTAATTTCATAGGCACCCTTAAAAGCAACAAATTCTTCAATTCCTTCCACATCATAATAATTATAGTATCCTTTAGCATAAGAAGACAAAATTTAATTATCATTGCAAGTACATTGGAAAGGAAAATGGTTAGCAGCCCGAAAGCAACCAGATTCATTAAAGCACCAGGATACATCATATTTGGAGCATAATTTTTTAGCAAAAAATCTCAATCTATCTATTTGTTCCCATAAATATTTCCCTTTTTCAGATAAGCGGTATTCCATATAATATTTTTGTTCCTCCTCCGTGAACCCACCTTGCCAATAACTATTAGATTCATCGAAGTTAACCATGTAGCAAAAGTTTTTTTATTTAGAATTTTCGGTCTTTAATTTTTTATGGATTTTTGGTATATAAGAAAAATAAAACTAAACAAAACTAAGCAAAAGCAAACTAAGCAAGATATAACTAAACAAAAGTAAACTAAGCAAAACAAAATAAAAACAAAACAAAGAGAGAGGTAGAGTGTACTCCCAAGTGAACTTATAAGTAGAGCTATGCTCCGCGGCAACGGCGACAGAAAATAGTCTTGATAACCCACATGTGTAGGGGATCGCAACAATATATTTGAGGGAAGTGGAACCCAAATTTATTGATTCGACACAAGGGGAGCCAAAGAATACTTATAAGTCTTAGCAGCTGAGTTATCAGTTCAGCCACACCTGGAAAAGCACCAGTAACACAAGTGATGTGAAAGCAGCAGTAATATGAGAGCAATAGTAACAGCAGTAACAACGGAGGCAATGGCGCCAGAAAATAGTTGGTGGTGTGTTGACTAGAACGTATTTGATGAACAATGGACCGGGGTTTCCAGCTTCACTAGAGGTAACTCTCCAAACAAATAGCAAGTGTTGGGTGAACAAATTACAGTTGGGCAATTGACAAAAGTGCAACTAACTCATGATAGGCATCTAGTTTATAAATCATACGTCGGGTATGTTTTCATATATAGTCATACGTGCTTGAAACAAAAAACTTGCATGACATCTTTTGTCCAACCATCCCGTTTCAGCGGGCCAATCATGGAACCTAAATGGTAATTAAGGTACTCTTTTTAATAGAGCATGATTGCGTGGATCACACGTTCGTTGGGAGACCCCAAGAGGAAGGTATGATGCAGTGTAGCAGCAGTTTCCCTCAGTATGAAACCAAGGTTTAATCGACCAGTAGGAGCAAGAAATCACTTCTGAAGGTTGTGGTGGCGCCGTTACTCGATCACCAACGTGGAATCTGCACACAACACAATCAAACTACTTTGCCCCAACGAAACAGTGAGGTTGTCAATCTCACCGGCTTGCTGAAAACAAAGGATTAAACGTATGGTGTGGAAAACAGTAGTAAATTGCAGAGAATGAAAAGGAACAATGTTTGCAGTTGGTTGTATTATCAGTGTAAAAGAATGGACCGGGGTCCACAGTTCACTAGTGGTGTCTCTCCATAAAAGATAACTAACATGCTGGGTGAACAAATTACAGCTGGGCAATTGACAAAATATTGAGCGCATGACAATGCATATATATGACATGATGATTACTATGATATTCATGTGGGCATTACGACAAAATACATAGACCGTTATCCAACAGCGTCTATGACTAATAATCCACCGCCAGGTTGTCATCCGAGTTCCCCGTTGGTATTAAGTTGCAAGCAACGGATAATTGCATTAAGTAATGTGCGTAATGTAAACAAATGCATTAGACCTAACGGCGCACCCTTAAGCTAAGCATCGGTTATTTTATCCCTAGTGGCAACAGCACATCCACAATCTTAGAAGTTATTGTCACTCTCCCAGATTACCGGAGGCATGAACCCACTATCTAGCATAAATACTCACTCTTGGAGTTACAAGCATCTACTTGGCCAAAGCATCTACTAGTAACGGAAAGCATGCAAGATCATAAATAACATATAAGATAGATTGATAATCAACTTGACATAGTATTCAATATTCATCGGATCCCAGCAAACACAACATGTAGCATTACAATAAGATGATCTTGATCATGATAGGCAGCTCACAAGATCTAAACATGATAGCATAAAGTGGAGAGACAACCATCTAGCTACTGCCATGGACCCGTAGTCCAAGGATGAACTACTCACGCATCACTCCGGAGGCAGGCATGGTGATGTAGAGCCCTCCGGTGATGATTCCCCTCTCCGGCAGGGTGCCGGGAAGAGCTTCTGAACCCTCCCGAGCTAGGGTTGACGGCGGCGGCGTCTCTGGAACTTTTCGTGGATAATGGCTCGGGTATTTAGGGTTTTCGCGTCGGGGAATAAATAGGCGAAAGGGCGGCGGCTGGAGAGCCGTGGGCCCCACACCACCCCACGGCGCGGCAGGGGGGCCCGCGGCCCCATGGTGTGGGTGCCACGTGGCTCCCTCCGTCTCTCCTCTGGACTCCGTTCGTGTTGGAAAAATAGGAGGTTCTGTCCAAGTTTCGTCCAATTCCGAGAATATTTCCAGACTAGCTTTTCTGGAATACAAAAACAGCAGAAAACAGGAACTGGCACTGTGGCATCTTGTTAATAGGTTAGTCCCAGAAAATGCATAAAAATGCTATGAAGTGTATATAAAACATGTAACAATTGGTATAATATCAACATGGAACATCAGAAATTATAGATACGTTTGAGACGTATCAAGCATCCCCAAGCTTAGTTCTACTCGTCCTCGAGTAGGTAAAACGATAAAAACAAAATAATTTCTGAGGTGACATGCTACAATCATAATCTTGATCAAATAGTATTGTAAAGCACATGTTATGAATGAAGTGATCCAGGTCAATGGTCTATAGTTTGCTAGCAAGTAGATAATGAGCAAACAACTGAATCATATAAGCAAAAACTTTTCATGAATAGTACTTTCGAGACAAGCATCAAAGAGTTTTGCATAAGAGTTAACTCATAAAGCAATAGATTCTAAGTAAAAGGTATTTAACCAACACAAAGGAAGATTTAAGTTCAGCAATTGCTTTCAACTTTCAACATATATATCTCATGGATATTTGTCAACACAAAGCAATATAATAAGTGCAATATACAAGCATATAAAAATTGTTGCACCAAAGTTGACACTAGTGTTTGCTTCTAAGATAGAAAGAAGTAGGAAAACTGACTCAACATAAAAGTAAAAGAAAGGCCCTTCGCAGAGGGAAGCAGGGATTAAATCATGTGCTAGAGCTTTTTAAGTTTTTGAAATCATATAGAGAGTAAAAATAAGTTTTGAGAGGTGTTTGTTAATTGTCAACGAATCAGAAAATGGAAAGTACAATATGACCCCTGCCAACCAGACTTTTAAGAGCGGCTCCCATGAAGGACGTTATTTCTACCAGCAAGGCAGATCATCCCTCTTTCTCTTTTGTTTACACATGCAGATATTTCACTGTTTGTCATTGCTTGACTGATAAATCAGGGCAAAAATGTGAAGAGAATTAAGCGGTTAAAGTTGTAATTAATTGGGACTGGGCACCCCATTTGCCAGCTCTTTTTGCAAAATTAATGGATAAGCGGATGTATATGCCGCTAGTCCGGTGGTAAAGTCTGTTTGACAGTTGACATAAAGACATCCACCCCGTCCTCATGAGCTTGGTAAACATTGACACAAAATAGGAGTAATAAAGTTTGAATAGTTTAAAGGTAGCACATGAAAAATTTACTTGGAATGGCAAGGAAATACCACATATAGGTAGTTATGGTGGACACAGATGGCATGGATTTTGGCTCAAGGTTTTGGATGCACGAGAAGCATTCCCTCTCAGTACAGAGTTTAGGCTAGCAAGGTTATTTGAAGCAAACACAGGATATCAACCGACACAGCAAGACTTATATGAAAACATATTGCAAGCATTATAAGACTCTACACTGTCTTCCTTGTTAACCAAACCCTTTTACTAGAAAATATCTAGACCTTAGAGATACCAATCATGCAAACCAAATTTCAACGAGCTTTACGGTAGTTCTTCATTAATAGGTTTTAACTACATGATACAAAAGCTTAAACATGAACTACTTGATAACTCAAAACAATTGACAAGTATCAAATTATCCAATACAATGATCTACAAGAATATGTAAGCTTTTTCCATTATACCATCTACCACATGCAACATTTTCTGTTCCAACCAAACACCAATCAATTTATTTCAACATAAACTCTCCAAACAATTATAAGTGAAGCAAGAGAGTACTTTCTTTAAAAGAACTAACAGCTCTGAATAAGAGATGCATGCAAAACAGGAGCTAAAAGCATAGCAATAGCTAGATAAGAATACTCAACAAGTATAAGTGAAGAATAGGAGTATTCATATGAAAAAGCGGAGCGTGTCTCTCTCCCAATCAAGAATGCTGGGGTCCAATCAAGTTGACCATAAGAAAAATAAAATACTGAAAATAAAAGCACACAGACGCTCCAAGTAAAGCACATATGATGTGAAAGAATTAAAATATAGTTTCACTAGAGATGACCTGATAAGTTGCTGATGAAGAAGGGGATGCCTTGGGCATCCCCAAGCTTAGACGCTTGAGTCTTCTTGAAATATGCTGGGGTGATCCATGGGAGCATCCCCAAGCTTAAGCTCTTCACTCTTCTTGATCACATTATATCATCCTTCTCTCTTGACCCTTGAAAACTTCCGCCACACCAAACTCAAAGTAATTCTCATTAGAGGGTTAGTGCACAATCAAAAACTCACATGTTCTATAAGGACACAAACATGACCGTTACTTTTAACATTAGCTACTGCCACTGATGTTATGTGAAGCTCTTCACCCTAAAAAAGAATTCCACTCAACACTAGTAAAAGAGAGAATGCGAAAAATAAAAGACAGAATCTGTCTAAACAGAACAGTCCGCAAAGACGAATTTTTTCGAGGCACTTACGTTGCTCAGATCGAAAAACTTTAAACTAACGAAAGATGCGTACATATCTGAGGATCACGCACAAAAATTTGCAGATTTAAATAATTTTTCTGTGATTTTACAGAATTAAAACGGTGAACAGCAGAAATCTGTTCCTGCGCAGAAATCCAAATCTAGCATCATCTTCCTATTAGAGGCAATACTTGGCACAACAATGCGATAAAATAAAGATACAAAGGAATTGTTACAGAAGTAAACAACTCCTTGACTCAAAAAAAAGAAAAATTGCAGAAATAAAATAATGGGTTGTCTCCCATAAGCGCTTTTCTTTAACGCCTTTCAGCTAGGCGCAGAAAGTAAGAATCAAGTGTTTCCAAGTGATGAAGCATCAACAGAATAATTTGCTCTAACAATAGAATCAAAAGGTAACTTCATCTTCTTTCTAGGGAAGTGTTCCATACCTTTCTTGAGTGGGAATTGATATTTAATATTCCCCTCTCTCATATCAATAATAGCACCAACAGTTCTAAGAAAAGGTCTTCCCAAAACAATAGGACAAGAAGCATTGCATTCAATATCCAAAACAACAAAATCAACGGGGACAAGGTTATTGTTAACCATTATAAAAACATCATCAACTCTCCCCAAAGGTTTCTTTATAGTATTATCAGCAAGGTGAACATCCAAATAACAGTGTTCCAAAGGTGCTAAATCAAGCATATCATAGAGTTTCTTAGGCATAACAGAAATACTAGCACCAAGATCACATAAAGCATTGCAATCAAAATCATTCACCTTCATTTTAATGATGGGCTCCCAACCATCTTCTAACTTCCTAGGGATAGAAGCTTCATGTTTTAATTTCTCTTCCCTAACTTGCATGAGAGCATTAGTAATATGTTTAGTAAAAGCCATGTTTATAGCACTAGCATTAGGACTTCTAGCTAGCTTTTGCAAGAACTTAATTACTTCAGAAATATTGCAACCATCAAAATCAAAGTCATTATTATCAAAAGTAATGGACCATTGTCTCCCACATCTCGAAAAATTTCAGCACTTTTATCAGGAACAGTTTCAGTGTTTTCAGGCAATTTTAAACGTTTTGCAACAGAAGTAGAGACATTGCCAACACCAATTACTTTACCATTGATAGTAGGAGGTTTGTTAACACTTGAGTTTATAGCATTTTCAGTAGTAGTAATAGTATAAACTCTAGCAATACTATTCTTTTTAGCAATTTCATCCTCTCTTGCCCACCTAGCATGTAAATCAGCTAACATCCTCACATTATTATCAATTTTAACTTGTATAGCATTGGCAGTAGCAAAGGTATTGTTATCAATAGTTTCAGGTTTAGCTGCCATTCTATTAATCAAAGAAGCTTGTGCTTCAGACATGGATGAAATGCAAGTTTCAGCATTAGAAATCTTAATCTGCAAACCAGAAATTTCCCTATTTAAGTTCTCAAGTTGATGTCCTATATTCTTCAACATAGCAGATTGTTCATTCATAGTTTTAGTAAACAATTGGTTTTGCTCATATTGCGTTTGCATAAAGTTCTTAGTAGCCTTTTCAACTTCTAACATCCTTTCCTCACTAGGCATTCCAGATCTACCATAAGAATTAGCATAACCATTGCCACTATTAAAGGATAGGGCTTATAATTGTTATTACCAAAATTATTCCTATAAGCATTGTTGTTGAAGTTATTATTTTTAATGAAGTTCACATCAACATGCTCTTCTTGAGCAACCAAAGAAGCTAAAGGAACATTATTTGGATCAACATGCATTTTTCCATTTGTAAGCATAGACATAATAGTATCAATCTTATCACTCAAGGAAGAGTTTCTTCAACAGAATTTACCTTCTTACCTTGTGGAGCTCTTTCGGTGTGCCATTCAGAATAATTTATCATCATATCATCAAGAAGCTTTGTTGCAGCACCCAAAGTGATGGACATAAAGGTACCTCCAGAGGCCGAATCCAATAGGTTTCTTGAAGAAAAATTTAGTCCTGCATAAAAGGTTTGGATGATCATCCAAGCAGTCAGTCCATGGGTGGGACAATTCTTTACCAATGATTTCATTCTCTCCCAAGCTTGAGCAACATGCTCATTATCAAATTGTTTGAAATTCATAATGCTACTTCTCAAAGATATAATCTTAGCAGGAGGATAATATTTTCCTATGAAAGCATTTTTGCATTTAGTCCATGAATCAATACTATTTCTAGTCAAAGATAGCAACCATTCTTTAGCACGTCCTCTCAAAGAGAAAGGAAAAAGTTTCAGTTTAATAATATCACCATCTACATCCTTATACTTTTGCATCTCACAAAGTTCAACAAAATTATTAAGGTGAGCAGCAGCATCATCAGTACTAACACCAGAGAATTGCTCTTTCATAACAAGATTTAAAAGTGCAGGTTTAATTTCATAGAATTCTGCGTTAGAAGCAGGTGGAGCAATAGGTGTACTAATGAAATCATTGTTGTTCGTGCTAGTGAAATCACACAACTTAGTGTTCTCAGGGGTACTCATTTTAGCAAAACAGAAAGATAACAACTTGAAAATAAAAGTAACTAATTTTTTGTGTTTTTGATAAATAAAGCAAACAAGACTAAATAAAAATAAACTAAGCAAGACAATAACAAAGTAAAGAGATTGGAAGCGTGAAACTCCCCTTGCAGAAATCCTCTTGCTCCCCGGCAACGGCGCCAGAAAAATTGATTGCGTGGATCACACGTTCGTTGGGAGACCCCAAGAGGAAGGTATGAAGCAGTGTAGCAGCAGTTTCCCTCAGTATGAAACCAAGGTTTAATCGAACCAGTAGGAGCAAGAAATCACTTCTGAAGGTTGTTGGTGGCCGTTACTCGATCACCAACGTGGAATCTGCACACAACACAATCAAACTACTTTGCCCCAACGAAACAGTGAGGTTGTCAATCTCACCGGCTTGCTGAAAACAAAGGATTAAACGTATGGTGTGGAAAACAGTAGTAAATTGCAGAGAATGAAAAGGAACAATGTTTGCAGTTGGTTGTATTATCAGTGTAAAAGAATGGACCGGGGTCCACAGTTCACTAGTGGTGTCTCTCCATAAAAGATAACTAACATGCTGGGTGAACAAATTACAGCTGGGCAATTGACAAAATATTGAGCGCATGACAATGCATATATATGACATGATGATTACTATGATATTCATGTGGGCATTACGACAAAATACATAGACCGTTATCCAACAGCGTCTATGACTAATAATCCACCGCCAGGTTGTCATCCGAGTTCCCCGTTGGTATTAAGTTGCAAGCAACGGATAATTGCATTAAGTAATGTGCGTAATGTAAACAAATGCATTAGACCTAACGCGCACCCTTAAGCTAAGCATCGGTTATTTTATCCCTAGTGGCAACAGCACATCCACAATCTTAGAAGTTATTGTCACTCTCCCAGATTACCGGAGGCATGAACCCACTATCTAGCATAAATACTCACTCTTGGAGTTACAAGCATCTACTTGGCCAAAGCATCTACTAGTAACGGAAAGCATGCAAGATCATAAATAACATATAAGATAGATTGATAATCAACTTGACATAGTATTCAATATTCATCGGATCCCAGCAAACACAACATGTAGCATTACAATAAGATGATCTTGATCATGATAGGCAGCTCACAAGATCTAAACATGATAGCATAAAGTGGAGAGACAACCATCTAGCTACTGCCATGGACCCGTAGTCCAAGGATGAACTACTCACGCATCACTCCGGAGGCAGGCATGGTGATGTAGAGCCCTCCGGTGATGATTCCCCTCTCCGGCAGGGTGCCGGGAAGAGCTTCTGAACCCTCCCGAGCTAGGGTTGACGGCGGCGGCGTCTCTGGAACTTTTCGTGGATAATGGCTCGGGTATTTAGGGTTTTCGCGTCGGGAGGAATAAATAGGCGAAAGGGCGGCGGCTGGAGAGCCGTGGGCCCCACACCACCCCACGCGCGGAGGGGGGCCGCGCGGCCCCATGGTGTGGGTGCCATGTGGCTCTCCTCCGTCTCTCTCTGGACTCCGTGTTCGTGTTGGAAAAATAGGAGGTTCTGTCCAAGTTTCGTCCAATTCCGAGAATATTTCCAGACTAGCTTTTCTGGAATACAAAAACAGCAGAAAACAAGAACTAACACTGTGGCATCTTGTTAATAGGTTAGTCCCAGAAAATGCAGGCACGGTTGACCCTGGACCGCGCCTGGGGGTCGTCTGGTGGCTGTGTGCCTCCCCCGGACTTGTCTTTCTGCCTCCCGGGGTCTTCTGGTGAAAAAGAATTTATGTAATTTTTTCGGATTTTTCTCAGCACTTTGGATTTTGGACCTGTTCTGCGATGCACATACATAATAAACAGAAACTGGCACTGGGCACTGGGTTAATAGGTTGGTCCAATAAAATGTGCCAAAATGATATAAAAACATAATAAACACATGTGACATTGTTATAAAACAAGCATGGAATATCAAAAATTATAGATACGTTTGAGACGTATCAGTACCACCAGCGGTAGTACCGCCCTTGGGAGGGAGCGAGTACCATAGAGGTGGTACCACGTCTGGACAGGTTACAGCAGTACAACTTCTAGGAGGAGCGGTACTACCGCAATCGGGTCAGGTACTACCACAAGACATGAAAGTCTTCAACAATCAATCCTTGGGTGAATTATTCGGAAATAGGATGGCTATGGGGTGCGTTTTGTTTGTGCTCATGATATCAAATCCCTCTTACCTTTCCGTAGAGGGTCCCTCTTAATAGTACGGTGTTCATAATACAAAAGAATAAACAAAAGCTCCCGAAATACCGTCCTTTCTTTTTCGAGGGGGCACCGAACCACATGTCATCACCGAAAGCACCTATATATGGCTCAATTACACTTAGTCTGATAATTGCGTTTTCATCAACCGCAAAACCATTTAGAGAGCGAAATGATCTGTTGTAGCCATTCAATGCTTCCAAAATTTGCTTTCCCATTGTCCTAAATTCCTTGTGTCTCATTGTGAATCAAATATTTCCAACTTTCTGGATGATTTCAAGCTGTAGGTATCTTTGTGGCATGTTTCATTTGTAGGATTGAAACCAGTTGTTGCAAGAATTCTGTAATTTGCACTGCATTTTACAAGATTTTTCATTATCTTCATTTTTTTTGAAAGAACATTAACTTCAATCAGTACTAAGGGAGGTTTATTTGTTATGTTATATTAAGCAACCCTCATTTGACTTTTTTCCATGTAATTTTCATTAATGGTTTTATGTTCTTGTAGTTTTAGAAATCAGAAAAAATTAAAAACACAATAATAACACAGAAAACAACAACACTACAAAAAATCACCGATAGGAGCAATATGTAAGGGAAAATTTGCCACTGGACACCGTTATTTTGTGTCCTTTGCCGAGGCACACTAAACTTTCGTGCCTTTGCTCAATACCATTATAATTTCGTGGTCATTTGCCGTAACACACTGTGTATACTGAAACGGAAAGATTAACCTCTTTGCCCTAGCAGCTCATCAGTCATCAAACTTAGATCAATCCAGCAGCGACTCGGTTCACCAGACTTGAACGGATGTTAGAAAATGTAGTCCGGTCGGCCATGCCATGTGGTCAGGCATCGCGTATAACGAAGCAGACCAGAAAAAGGAATTTCCGTGCAATACGAGCTTTACTCTATCTTCGTGGCAACCATGTTCGCAATCCCTCCTCTGTTTCCTTAGCAGCTTAGCATCTCCCGACGTATGTAACCATCTGAACTGCGTGCAATCCATCTAGCAAGCTGCCGTCGTTGTCGCCGGGAAGCTCTGGCGTCAGTCGCGGACTGTTAGACCAAGCTTCCCGCAGAGCTGCTCCTTCGTATGATCGTATCTTCAGCACCCTGTAGATTTCGGATCTTTTCAGCTCGGGTGGTGTGTGCCGTTCATGGCGCCGCAGCTATCTCGAAGCTCGCCGGTAGCCGCCGTGCTTGCCGCACAATAGGTCAATCTTTCTGTTTTAGTACATGCGGTGTTATAGCAAATGACCATGAAATTGTAATGGTAATAAGCAAAGACACATAAGTTTAGTGTGTTTTAGCAAAGGACAAATAACGGTGTCCAGTAGCAAATTTTCTAAATATATAAATACGCAGAAACACCCGCCTTGCTTTCGCGTCTTCAACCTTCTTCTCTGCCCCTCCCACCTTTCTTCCCACCTCTACTCCTGCCGGAACCCGTGATCCCGGCGTGTGCATCTCATGCGCACTTCACCTCATCTTCCCGGATCCAACCTCGTCACACTCGCCGGAGTCAAGAGATAGAACCAAACAAGCCCTGCCCGATTCGCCGACCGCGTTGGTGGCCACGCCCAGATCTGCGAGATCGCCACCGACCACGCCCCGCCTTCTCCGAGGTACAGCGGGCAAGCCGTATCCCTCAGATCCGCACTTCTCTTCCACTCATCTCCGATGCGCAGCTGCTGATTGGCCGAAACTGTGCGGGGGCTGCAGTAATGTTCCAGGGATCCCTCGGGCTCGGACGCCGCGCGTACTGAGCGGCATCTAGTCGGCGGCGTGCTCCTGCGGCGGCGACTCGGGCGAGATGCAGCGGAACGGGGTGGTGGAATGCACCGCCTGCCGCTCCCGGCTGGTGGTGCCGAGCCCGCGGAGTGTTTCCAGGGCGTACGACAAGCACCACGACAAGATAACGTCCAAGTTCCGCGCGCTCAAATTCCTTCTCGTCGTCGGCGACTGCATGCTCGTCGGCCTCCAGGTTTGGTTCCACCTCTCTTTGACAATCATCGAACTACTACGTTATTAGCAGTTCAATCCGTCGGTCGCAAATATCCTGTAACAACCAACAAGTAGTAGGTCACAATCTTATGATTAGCTTTCTGATAGAGATAATTGAATTAAGCTAGAGATCTGTGTTCATGATCAGGGTCCGTGCACTCACTATTTACCTCTTGGCTGCAGCCCATCCTAGTGTTCATGTCAAAAGTCGATGGGAAGTTCCAGTTCAGCCCCATCAGTGTTAACTTTTTGACGGAGGTTGCAAAAGTCATCTTTGCTCTCGTGATGCTAATTATTCAGGTTCGTTCTTGCTCCAAGTGTTCTGTTTGTGCGTTTGCGTAATGAAACATCGTTTTGTACACGATAGCTGGATGGATAGTTCTGAATTTTACTTTCTGCTTGTCAGGATATTGCCTGCTATTCTAGTTCTTTGCTCATTTATCACCAAAGTAAAATCTGTCTGCAATTTTGCACTATTTCTCAAAAGTCTGTTTTTTATGACGAGTAATAGCTGCACGCCAACATATTTATTTTTTGCTGGCTTCTCTATAGCTTATGTTGAGTTTCTTACTTCTTGTTCACCTCTTTAACGTTGTTGTACTAATGTGACAGTCTCGGAAACAAAAGGTCGGGGAAAAACCGCTTCTGTCACGTTCAACCTTTGTACAGGTGATTTACCTGGCCACATTCCCCTTGTTGCCTGCGTTCCAACTTCCAAATTTTTTCGTGTATGCTTTCGCATTCAACTCTGAATCGATGCAAGGCATTTTCATGTTATTTTTATATCTTTATTTATGTCTTATTGCTTTATTTTTCAACAATTACTTTCTATTTTCTTATGCCTACGCATAAAAAATATGTATTTCACTTTTTTGTCATTGTTTTGTTATCTAATAATTCAATCATTTATTTTGCAGGCAGCCCGAAATAACGTACTCCTAGCTGTCCCTGCACTTTTATATGCCATCAACAATTACCTTAAATTTATCATGCAGGTAAGTTTCATTGGATTTAGACGCAGAGTCTTGCAGTTGCCATGAATACTTTTTGTATTACCTTATGAGATTGACTTACACTCGCCCGATTGTGCAGTTGTACTTTAATCCTTCTACTGTGAAAATGCTAAGCAACCTAAAGGTACACTTTTATTGTTCTATTCCCAAAAAATGTCGTGCTTTAGCTATTTGTGTGTGTGCACAGATATGAAACCTTTATGATCCAAACTTCTCTAGGTACTGGTCATAGCTGTTCTTCTGAAATTTATAATGAAGAGGAGGTTCTCTGTAATTCAGGTAAGCTTGAGGTTTACATTTTGTGCAGTTATGTCTGCATTTTGGTTTTGATTTGAGGATGGAGTGCCATGAAATGTCTGACCCTCAGCCTTATTAACTTATCTCCTGCTCTCTTGTTTCATATATTGGCAGTGGGAAGCTCTTGCACTATTGCTTATTGGGATCAGCATCAATCAACTTCGCTCCACACCTGCGGGCAGTACATCATTTGGTCTTCCTATAACTGCTATCGCATACATCTATACTGTGATTTTTGTAAGTTGCGGCCAGGTCATCTGTTCAATTTTTTTCTATTCTTTCACTTCTTCTTATAAGTAGTCCACAGACAGTGATTTTAAATTACTGTATATTAAGCTGAAACTGTGTATTGTGTAGGTAACTGTTCCATCATTGGCTTCTGTCTACAATGAGTATGCCATGAAAAGCCAAGATACCAGTATTTATCTGCAGGTACTTTTGGAATTATACTGGAGTAACTGTAATTTTTCATTCTAGTATTTAACAATACGATAGTTCATTTTGTTTTTTAAAGTCGTACTGTAAAACATGGACTCATTCTTGTTTCATATATGTAATTGTTTCTCTTTTATCTAATTCGATACTCTTTTGATATAATTCACAGAATTTATTTCTGTATGGATATGGTGCAATATTCAACTTCCTTGGGATCCTTGGGATGGCCTTATTCCAAGGTATGCACCTTCGGTGAATGCCCAGTATGTTTATGCTAGGTGGATCATAAGTACTTAAATATTATATGAACAGGGAAGTTGTATGATATTATCATCCTTAGTGCCTTTTGTAGTTGTGCAATCCTGTAGGGATGGGAGTTGGGTATCACTTATTCCTGTGAGCTGATAAAGCGAAGGAGTGGCTTCCTGGTTGGCTCTTTGTGGAATATTAAAATATGATTATTGATCAGTAAACCTTGATGCCAGATATGAGTATGCATCTTTATTCAGTGACCACCATCAGATTTTCCAGGAAAAAGAATGATAGCCATGTTCTATCTTGTGTTGTCATCTTCAAAGCATATTTTGTGAAATGTCACAATGCTTCTGGTGTAATAATGCATATCTTCTTGCAGGGCCAGAGAATTTTAATATCCTCCAAGGGCATTCAAGGGCTACAATGTTTCTCATATGTAACAATGCTGCACAAGGCATTCTTTCTTCATTCTTCTTCAAGTATGCAGGTAAATGTTCTACCTTCCAACCTTTTTTCCGTTTAAAGACTATGTTTTGTTCTTGTCTATTTTCTTCTATTATTCTTGCTAATTAAATTAAATGACTTACTGAAATTACGCTGCAGACACAATTTTGAAGAAGTATTCATCAACTGTTGCTACCATTTTTACTGGTCTAGCTTCTGCTGCTTTTCTGGGACATACCTTGACCATTAACTTTCTCCTGGGCATATCAGTAGTGTTTATTTCAATGCATCAGGTAACCTTAACTATTTCTGGACTTAATTTCATTCAGCCAACCTTCTTCCTCTTATATTCGTGTTGCTGCTTTTGTTCCCAGTTCTTCTCACCACTAGCTAAAGTCAAAGACGATAAACCAGGTGAACCTTTGGAGTTGGAAGTTACACAGAATCATCGGTAAGTTTTGATCCTAGGTCGGAGTATGAAGTTTGATCAGTTTTTCTGCCCTGTTTTGTACCAAATCCTTGATTCCCTGATACCTTTGATACATGCACCTGAATAAATAAAGCTATTATGGCGGGAAACTGATTTCCAAGTTTTTTCTTGGCTCATATGATACTTATTATGTCGCAGGTCATCTGAATCTACATTTGTAAATATGACTGCTGGTGCTGCCGATGATGTAAGATACATTCTTATTTAAAGAATAATAGAAGCAATATTTCATTTCTGACACCTAAGTTTTAAGCTGCACATATCATTTCAGGCTAGCCATCGGATTGGAACTGATGAGAGGCAACCACTATTGCCAATTTGAATGTGTACTTTTAAGGTATGCATGGCTTATTTTAGCCAGAGTTTCTGTTAATGCTGCTAATTTTACATGGTTTGTTTGTTCTAGAAAGTAGAAAAGAGCACATATCATTTTTTCTGCCCATATCCATACGTGTATGCTTCTGATATTTGACCATCGTACGAACTAAATTCTAAACAAAATAAACATGTCGCCCTACCTACAAGCTTGTGCATATCTGGTATAAAAGCTATATTGATTCAAGGAGAATATGTGACAGATATCCTGAATCCTGATCGTAAAATAATAGTGTTAAGAAAAAGGAGTCAGCGTGATTGAAACATAAGCTCTCAATGTTTTGGAGGTAATTTTGAAGATTAAAATGATCCATTGGCCACACTTGCTTTGATGTGGGCTCCATAGTTAGATCTTTGTTTCTAAGAGAAGAAATTGTAAAAGCAACTTAAGCTTGTGTAGGTTCTATTTGTAGCTCTCACTAGTTCTGAGCTAAGTTTGTGGATTTGCCGGTTTTCTAAGAATTCTCGCTAGCTCGTGGCCTTTGAACTCCTTTTCTTGTGTTTCTGCAGGTAGAATAGAAGACATTCTATTTTTTGCGATGTTTCCAACAGCTGGGTGGACAGCAGATTTTGTGTAGTGCTGCGAGTGAAATAATCTATTGTACACTGTACAGGCAAAGAGAGAAGTTACGAATGTGTTTTCCCTTTCCATTTCATGATTCTTTGGAGGGGCGCATGGCCAGGCGTGGCCTTCTGGGGGTGGCAGTGGCACAGCGTACTTTGGATAGACAAATATAAATTCCGTTGGAAGTCCCCAGTACGATACACATAGAAAACTTTTTCTTTATTCTTCAGAACTGTACACTGAACAATATTAGCGAGGTATTCTTTTGTATGGAAATTTTGAGCAAGTTACTGATCGTTATACAAAATTATTTAACTTTGTTTTGCCCACGTTTTCAATGACCAGTTGAGGATTTTTTTTTCTTCCGTTGATGCTACCCTTATATCCCACGGAACGGTAAAATAATCTCAGTTTACCATTTTGAGTAAAAAAAGTGACCCAACCAGACATTGCATCCGACCCTGGACTACCCGATGGTGTTTTACAATCGCAGGCTGCGAGGCTGACCCGATGGTGTTTTGTATTAGGATGAAAACGTTGGCAGGAGGGAATATTCAGGATGTGCCGGTGACCTTCTGCCACGGAAACTCGCCGGAATCTGGCTGTCTTCCGCACCGACCCAATTTTCGTGTGCACAAGGGCGCTGGCAGCTGCGCAGCCGGCCTGCCGGCGGAGGTGCTTGCAGGAGCGCGTTGAGGTCAGCTGGTGGGCAGCGGTGCCTGCGAGGACCGCGTCAGTGTGTGGCGGCCGGCCGGTGGTGGCGAGCAAGAGAAAAAAGGGAGAGACGGGAGGAGGGGAATCTGGCTGTCTTCCGCACCGACCCAATTTTCGTGTGCACAAGGGCGCTGGCAACTTGAGGAAGGCAAGTTTGCTCGGAAGCAGAGGGAAGAAGAGAAGGTGTTTTGTCCAATTCATCATTTTGTGGTTTTATCAAGAAATCTGATTTCACGCAACAGGTTGTGCACTTGTGTGCCACGCTAGATGAATTTTAAACCTTTTGCCCAGATGTAATAGTTTCTAGCGTTTTGAGTAGAACATGATTTCCATTTAGTTGGGTTTCACATTTTTGGATAGCCACGTAGTTAGCATCTGAAATATAGTGTGTACAACAGATCTTTGCAGTTAAGTTGGATTCGTCAAATGAAGGCAACACAAAACAAGGCATGAATAAAGAGCTTTGATAAAACAATCTCAGTAAGAAAAAACCATGCATTTGATACTTAAAAGCGATATCTGAATTCCATACATTCATTCCAAAGAAAACAGTGACTATTTCCTACTGAATGTTAAAGCGGCAGAGGAGGACGTTAATCCAGAAGCTCCAGTAATGCTGAGCAAGCTAGTCCTTGATGATGCCTTACAAAGGATCATATTGGGACACTCTTGAAAGTCATTCTACCATGGCATCAGCTTTTTCCTTCGTTGGTGGATTGACATTTTTGGCTTTCTTTCTACCTGCATAATGAATCAGCATAGCTGAGTGATCTTTCAACCGGATGAAGATGGAAATAGAAGTTCACATCTCAGTCAATTAGAAGAAAGAAAATGAGAGCAACATGTTGGTGTTTGATGTATCAAGTTACTTGACCAGCATAATAACTAACCTTTGCCTTTTAATCTTTTGATTTGTATCCTTGAGTTTTTCTTCACATTAAACTTCATCTGAGACTTGTCCTTTGCAGTCTCTGAAGGTGCTGTATGTAGAAGCACAAAAAAGGTAAGCAATAGCACCACAGGGACGAACAAATATATATTTACAGAAGTTATGGCAGCATACAAGACGAATAAACTGACAAAACAAACATATGCAAAAATGACGTCAAATAGCACAGAGACATTGTGACAAAAAAAAGGAAGACAATATAATTCTCTCGATAGGCAGCAGATAGATTTAGGTCCATCGGCAGTCAAGGTTGGTCATCAAATCTATCATTACTTTGCAAAAATCTATCAAGAGCAAAATACCAATCTTTCTTCACAAATTACGAATACAATCTTTCAGCAAAGAAAAGGAACCTATGAGCTTAAGTACACGAGGGCATTGAAGCTATAGAAAGAGAGGCAAATTACACTATACAATTACATATATACATGTGAACAGACATACAAAATTCATCCAGCCATCTGGGCACTATCATAAATTCGACTATAAATATATGGGTACTTTTGCATCATTTTTTTTGGGCAATTCCATCACTAGTTCAACCATCTTTCCCTTCCTTTGCATATAGCTCACAGAATCAAAACAGCCATGCATAACTACCAAGCATATTCATCAAATGAAGAAGCAAAGCCCCCACAACTCTCTCCTGTTGAATAAATACATTTTTTTGCATTATCAGTATAATCACATGAGGTGTGATGGTTCAGAGCACTAATCCTTTAGGAATAAGAAGGGTAACAATTGGTATTTGACAATAAAATAGAAAATGGCACTTGTTTTACACCAGTTGGTATAGATTGGCATATAACACCCCCCCCCCCCCCCCCCCCCTACACTTAGCAGTCCAGAATGTTTTAATCCCTTAGTATTATTCTGAAAAAAATTGCTATTTGTCTCGTAAAATCTTAGATGTATTTTCTTTGTTTGACTTGCAAGTGCGGGTACATCCAGTGCTCCACCGAAGTTGGATTAATCGATGCAAATTGCTTGGGAACATATTTCATCATGAAAAAATTGAATGCATTGTTGTGGATTAAAACATTCGGCGGAGATATGTCAAAATTGCCAATGACGAATTGTACCATGTACGGCCCAACTGAACCTAACAGAAAAGCACAACTCGTAGCTCACTTACAAATTCCAGATAACTAAAATAACCAACGACGGAGAAGGGGAGGCGTTACAACCATTGCAACGATCCCTAACTTTCACCACACATCTAGGGCCTTCCTCTTCTGCCGATCTTTACAACGCTATGCAAATGCAATCCTCACGAATGACCAGTACACTGAATTCTCGGGCAAACTGGCTACGAACCTAACTATAGGTAAATTAACAAAATGCCTTATTTCCTCCACCCAGGCACCCAGCCCGAGCAATCAAGCAAAACAAGAACCGTACCTTCAACAGAAACCATATCGACGTCGCCCATGTTGTTCTCCAGCGCCTTCACCATCGCAGCCTCCTTCTGATCCTGCACCGCCACAGCCACAAAACACGCATCAGAGAGCCATTCAACTAGGAAGGGGAAGGAGGGGGGAAATCAAAGGTACCCGGTTTTGGCGGCGCTGGAGCTTGCGCTTGCGCTTGCCCGATATTCCGATGGACGCGTTGCGTTGCTTGAGCTTGCCGGTGTTGGGGTCCCCATGGGCACGGCGCTTCTTGTCCTGGTTGAACTCGCGCTTGTTCTTCGTCACCACGTTGTACTTGGCCATGGCGGCGGGTGGGTCTCGGCCGCCGCGGAAGAGGAGGGAGGGGGAGGAAGGAAAAAGAGGAAGCCCACCGAACCCTTCCGCTCCGGGGCTTTAACCCTTCTCTGCCGCCTGGAGATTCGTGCAGGGACACGTGTCCTGCATCAGCGAGTGATTTCCTCCGTCGCTTGGCGATTCGTGCCACCGGCACACTCGAAAAGTTGGAGACGCGCCGCCCGTTTCATTGTTCGATTCGGATTTCTATTCCGGCTTCCGACTGGAGAGCGAGGTGCCTATGATCGATCCATGCATAAAAGGGGCACCAGGTCTCCCAGGCTTCTCCACACCAAAGCACACGAACTCGAAAGCACGAGCCAACAGCGTGCACCGCGAGCAGCGTGTCTAGTGACAGTGACTACGTTCATGGCGATGGCGACCGTGTCACATGTCGTCCTCTGCGTCATACTGTCCCTCCTGCTCGTGGGCACCTGCGAGGCGAGGCCGCTCCGGCAGCAACCCACGGCGACGTCAAAACAGGGGACGGTGGACGGCATAACAGCAATCTACAACTTCGGAGACTCCATATCAGACACCGGGAACTTCGTCCGCGAGGGCGCCGTCGGCATGATGAGTCACACCGGCAATCTCCCGTACGGCACAGCTATCGACGAGGGCGCAACCGGAAGGTGCTCCGACGGATACCTCATGATAGACAATCTCGCCAAGGACCTCGGACTGCCGCTGCTCAAGCCTTACCTCGACAAGGGCGCCGATTTCACGCATGGCGTCAACTTCGCCGTCACCGGCGCCACCGCCCTCGACACGGCGGCCCTAGCAAGGAGAGGCATCGCCGTCGCCCAGGGTCATGAGCTGGGACGGTGTCTCACCTGACACGGCGGCCCTAGCAAGGAGAGGCAAGGAGAGTACATAAGCTGGGACGGTGTCCACCTGACACAGCACGCGTACAGGGTCATGAGCGAGCTTCTCTACCACAGAGGCCTTGCGTCTCCTGCTCCAGTCAACTTCCCTCCTGTATAGCAGCCGCTAGGGGCCTAGCAGCCGCCGCCCGCGACTAATTTCTAGTCGACTATCTGTAATTTTTTCTATAGTCAGTTTTTGTAAATGTGCACTCTACACAAAAATAACAAAATCTGTCAGTTTCTGTAGAGTTGGAATTCTGCACTGTTCACTACTTTCAAATTCAGATTTTGTGATTTTTACACAGACCAAAATACAACATATTTCCAGTTGAGATTTTACACGTCGTCAGAATACCACATAATTGACATCCAGGATTTTGTTTTTCAGATTTTCTGAAACTCTAAATATGATTTTTGAAATTTCCAAATAAATAGCTACATGTAGCTCGGCCTCCATATCGCCACTCTCTTTTCACTGCAGCAAGTATGCGAGTTTTGGTATTTTTCCCTATTGATTTTCAGCGGTAATCATGAATGCTCATACTACTAAATTAGAAAGAAATTGTACTAGTACACCACCCATACATCACTAGGAGAAAAAGGAAAAAACTACAGATTGTCAGCAAAAAAATAGTCGCAGGCGCCTGCCATCCTCTATACAGGAGGGAAGTTTTTTTTTAAATTTTAAACCTCAATATATTAAGCTAGCAAGCCGCCTCATTAAAAACATTTCAATCCCCTTAGGTACCCTTCCATTCTCTATACAGGAGGGAAGTTGACTGCCGCAAGAGATGCAAGACCTCTGTGGTAGAAAATACACCTAATAGGGATCGTTTTCTTCTTTCGATTGTTCGCCGACTGCCGGAGCATGACATGTAAGAAAGATTAAAACACTTACAAATGTCTCCACCAGTCAAATATTTGAAAACCACGATAGTCACTTTCCGTAAAAAAACAAGATCAAATAACCGTTGAAAAAACATCGAGTGGGAAAACACCCAAAAATACTAGCTTGTAATTTTTCACCACCGATTTAAGGGGTTGAAGATATTGCACATCACGCGGACCCAAACGAACAAAGAGATAGACAATGCCGCACCATAGACCGGGCAACAACTTCCACTAAACTTTCTTTTGCTTCTTAATAGAAGCTACACTACACCATGTAAGTTAACCTTTCGACACTATCTCTGACGTCCAAAACAGACACTATCTCAGACGTCCAAAACCTGAAGATTCGTGCTACCGATTTGCAGAAGTCCATTCTATTCTCTGTTCCATTCTCACTATTTAAGTCTATTACATTTTGCAGAACACCTATCACTTTTTCAGATAGTTTTGCATGTTTCATTTTTTGTTTCTTCCGCCACATCTCACAGAACACTTTTCCCTAGATATACATTTTTGGATGGTGCCAAAGTAATTTAAATACATTATGAACTTTCCAATATCCATCAGAGGTTCATCTGGATTCCGTAAATTGTACATAGTTATGATTATGCTTTCCGGGTGGTGATGGCAAAAAATCACATCTGTTACCAACTTGTTGTGATTCCAAGTGCAAAGTGTTATAGTAATCGTGTCTTTTCCCACCAGGATGATTCGGGGTTGAATATCGAACACAAGGATCACCAACCTCTCCCTTTTCTTCTACATACAAAATAGGGGTGGATTGTTTTCCCAACTCAATCGTGGTGGTTATCAGGCAACACAGTTATTAGAACGAGAAGAAAACTAAAGTGCAATACAACAAACTAAATGCAATGGTGATAGAAAAAGATCTTGGTGTTATTGGAGGAGCTAATTTGCAAACTATAAATATAAATGTATTTTCAAAGTATTAAATAACTAAAAATATAAAATGCAGTGCAACATATTAAAATGTGTTTCTTATAGTAAAAGATGGATCAAGATTCATGGTTTCACTTGACCTTTCTCTCATTAATATGGCGACACAAATATAACACTTACGTACAAGGTAAAATATGGATCAAGATTCATATGTAGGATCAAGGTGATGATGATGAAAGTCACTCAGACTTTATTCATGGTGTGATCACAAGATCGTACAAGACTATTACAGATGGATCTCGTTGGATTTATAAATGCACCCGACGAGAGTATATGAATTTAGCGTTTATGGATATGGAGACTATGAATGCAAGGGCTTAGGATTGTAGGTGTTCCTCTCGCGGGTCCATATGACTCTGAACTTGTCATTTTGGTAAGATGATCTTCGGATATATATAATCTTCAGCGGTAGAGTCTCCATGTTGCACACTAGGTTTTGAGATGTTATGCACGTTAAGTTGATCTTTTATTGTCCTTCAATATTTGTCTGGCTGAGGGATCCTTCAAAGAAGTCTTCACGTAGCACGGCAGGCTAGGTCGGTGGAGTTTCAAGATGAGAACCTCCTTGATCGCGATGTCACAAACGTCATGGGCGGTGACAACAAAAGCGTTCTCGCCAAGACGGTGTCACGGAAGGTGCGCAGTCGAAGAAAAAGGACTATACTAGCTACGTACTACAGTATATAGTAGGGCTACTTGAAGGTTTACAACAGAATTTATTTCTATCTGTAAAGTGCACACGGCTAAAACATGAAAAACCATATGCGTTAAAATAATCGAACTGGAAGCCACGAAACTTTGGAATGATCAAATCTGCATGGAAGAGTAGTGGGTTGTGGCCTGAAACGTCCGAGGAGAGGGAATGAAGGAAGCATAGTACATTTTTCTGGGTTTTCAGTTTTGGGTCATAGTACCATATGCTCACACTACCCAAAAATCGAATTTTTAAAAGTTTAAAAAATTAAAACAAATTTTTTGGGTGTAACACATTAACATTCTATGTTCGTAAAAAAAAAACTAACGAAGAAAAGACATTTTTTGTGGCCGGTGTAAAAATGACAAATCCCCGGTGTTCCAAAATGACTCTTCACGGAACATTTTTTTGTCTTTTGACACCGGCCACAAAAAATATCTTTTCTTCGCGAACATTCTTGTGCGAACATAGAATGTTCATATGTGCACCCAAAATGTTCTTTCAATTTTTTTTGACATTCTTAAATTCAGTTAAAATGCATTTTCCACAACGGATGACTCACGAGGCAAAACACCGTGTCCATTATTTTTCACTTATAGTCAAACAACATAGAGTTTGATCAAGTTAATAGAAAAGACATTATAAACATCAACAACTCCTCCCGCGTACGGCGGTCATACGTTTTGGTCTTGGAGGTGTTTATTCCTCTGAGAAAGGCTCATCTCGCGGTCATATGTTTTGGTCTCGAAAACCGCTGTTATTTTGCTGTGGCATAGTAATACTCAGTACTTGTTACTAACCCCATAGACCCCATTACTTCCTCGCACGACGTCGCTGAACGACATGTTTCCGTTAGAGAAATTCAGAAGAAGCACTGAATCATCAGCTCAGTGGCGGGGCGGGCAATCCTTCTGGCGCGGGAATTCCACCGGAACCGGGCACGCGAGCCCTCCGCGGTACAGCAGCTCGGTCATGACGCTGTAAGCGTGCTGCGTCATGTGGATGCCGTCCCAGCTGACACGCCCGCTCGGGTCGGCGCAAACCGTCGTCCCCGGCGCGCCGCACAGTTTCCCGCTCACGAAGTTGTACGCGCCGCCGGCGCCGCAGCACGCCCTCCGCGGCGCCGCGCCGCCCTCGAAGCCGAGCAGCGGCGCGTCGTCGAGGATCTCGAGGTAGGCGGCGAAGTAGTCCGCGTAGGCCACCGTCGCGTGCGGGTGCGACCACCGCAGCTCCCTGATGGCGCGCTGCAGGCACGCGTTGTGCACGCGGGCCAAGAGGTTGAAGGAGATGAGGCAGCCGTCGCCGTCGTAGGATGACGCGGTGGTCGTCGAGTCCGCCGAGCTCAGGTAGCTCGGCATGCACCCGATGGGAAAGTTGCCCGGGATGACCATTCTCGTGGCGCCCATGTCAAGCACCTCCTGTGACGACATGCAGGATCGGATGTTGTTTTATGTGAAGATTTGGATGTGAAAACATTCGAAAACTGAAAAGCGACTGCATAGGGAGCAATTTTTTCTATGGACATACCTTGGCTGCGTTTGTTATGGATCGCACAACTTCAGGTACAAGTGAGAGAGCAAATGCCATGCTTTCCGCCTTGCTGATCGGATCATACCGACCGTTAGTCGGACGGGGCTGTATGAAGGCGTAGTTGTAGTCATTTCCACCGATCTCCCCCAGCAGAACCAGTGACCTCGCTAGTTTCTTGCGTATCTCTGCGGCCCAAAGCACACATACAAATAACAACATTTCATAATGTGGCAAGGTGTCTCAAAATCCCAAAAAGTTATACATAAAAGCAAGAAGGATGAGTCGCTTTAATTTAGTACAAAGTTGATGTTTACATCAGCTTAATTCGTGTTTTAGCAGTAAGTTAATTAGCCAAAAGATACTGCGAAGGGGAGAGTAACCTCGAGGGCCGGTAGTGGTGGACCTCATGAACTCCTTGAACCACCTGAGCTGGACTTGAAGGGAGCTATTGGTGTGGGGTATGGTAATTCCCCTGCTGGCGAGAGTCGCTGTGCTGAGAGCCGTGGCTCCACCGACAGCGAAGTTGACGCCGCGCGTGAAATCCGCCCTTCGGTCGAGGTATGGATTGAGCAGCGGGAGGCCAAGATCTTTTGCTGCACAACCAAATGCTGAGTCGTGTAAACAAAACACAAACATACTCTCCCACAGAATATGCATGCATCATGAATGTCGTTTTTGAAGAACAGGTCGATCGATATATACCAAGGAAGTCGATCATGAGGTAGCCGTCGGAGCAACGGCCGGTGGGGTGACCGATGGTGATGCCGTAAGGAAGACTCGTGGTGTAGTTCAGCAACCGGTGTCGCCTTCTCGGAGGAGATTCCCCGAGTCCGATATGGAGTCCCCGAAGTTGTAGATGGCTGTAATGCCGTGCACCGTCGCCTCCGACGGCGAGGTCTGCCGCAGCGGCGGCGTTGCAGCGCAGGCGCCCGCGATGAGCAACGCCATGAGCAGGCGGCGTCCTAGAACAAGAGCCATGTCCTTGTGCGGCAGAGGTAAGTGTTGGGACTTGGGAGTTGATATTCGTACGCTTTGTTGCGCCCGGATCAAAGCGGGTATATGTGGCAAATGAAACGAAGGCCGAACTATGTGTCTGAGATCTGTGGAGTGAATAGCGAGATATTCTTTGCCTCTTTGGCACCCTAATTTTTTTGGTGCAGCAAATAATGAAGGCAATAACCAAAACGCTGGGTATGGCCAAATTAGTTGGCATGCATAGCTAGTCTGGGCACCGATTAAACACACGGTCGATGTCTTTTTTAGAAAGGAGGATTTTCAGCCCAATTTTTATAGAAAGCTAAGAAGGGGTTTACCAGAGCATACGGTGCATTGATTGTTTAGTTGCCCTTCTCGCAGCGGGCATGCACGTATGCTGACCAGACTGAGATGGCCCCGGTCTTGGATACGTCACTGTTGAGTATATAATGTTGTAATTAGATTACTTGTATGTCAAGTCATCCATGTATTCATATATATGTACTTTACGATCAATAGAATCAAGAGTTGCAATCCTATTCTCTACATGGTATCAACCTAACTACGATCTCTCTCCCCCTCGCAACCCTAGCACGCGCCGCCGCCCTTCTTCCTCCTCTAGCCGGCCGCCTCCTCCTCTCCTCCCCTCCCGCGCGCCTCCCTCTCCCCGAGTGTTGCGCCTCCCTCTCCACCGTGCGACACCCCACCTCGCCGCGCCACCCTCCCCTCTCCAAGCTTCCGCCGCCCCAACCCAAACCCTAACCCTAATCCCTTCCGCCGCCACCACCCAACCCCTACGCCATGTCGTCCCTCTCCAACTCCAGCAACCCGTTCGCCTCCTCTAGCTCCGACTCTGACTCCCCCGCCCCATCCCAGCCTCCCTCCGCGATGTCCACATCTCCGAGCACGTCCCGTCAAACTCTCCCACACCGCCGCCAACTTCTTTGCCTCGAAAACCTACTTCAATCTCCTCTTCCGCGAGTACCACCTCACCGATCACGTCGACGGCTCCACCGATTTCCTCACCATGCGCCGCGACACCGACTGGATGGCGGTCGACGCCACCATCACACTAGTAGGAAAATACCTACCGCTGGCGGGCGGGCGCCCGCCAGCGATCACTACGCCAGTGGTAATAATTACCGCTGGCGGCCGGCTGTCCGACAGCGGTAAGCGCCCTTACCGCTGGCGGGCAGAAATTGCGCCCGCCAGCGGTATATGTCCAGCGCTGGCGGGCAAGCGTCAACCAGCGGTAATCCAGCACGGCTGCCAACGGTATATTTTCTGGGATTTTTTTTCCTGGAAAATCGTATTCCAGCATTATATACAGTATAAAAACAGTAAATTTACGTACAGGCACCAAATAAACAACATAAATATAGACAAGACCACATACAAATGATCAAAGTGTCATACACAGATACTTTAGTTCATCACACAGGCATTACAAACTAAAACAACATGAACTTAAGCTTAAACTTCGATAGGCTAAACAACATGCATTAGTTCATCACTTAAACTAACTTGAAATTAACCTAAAACTACTCAAGGTCCCCAGCATGAACTCAAGTCGGACGATGAGTCCGAGCTATCATCCCAGAAGCTCGACGCGAAGTCCGAATCATCGCCGGTCTTCTCGCACGGCGCCGGCGCTGCAGTGGAGGGTCCAGCGTCGGAGCTCGCCTGCCTCTTCTTGTTCCTCGAGGCGTAGAAGTACAGTTCCGCCTACACCAGATCGGGGCGGTTGCGGCGCAGCGCGTCCATCCGCCACTCGTCGATCTCGGCAGCGCGGCGAGCTATCCCCTGGCGGCGGTTACGCCGCGTCTCGTCTATGTCGACGATCTCCATCGGCGGCGCGAGGAACTCAGCCTCCTCCCGGGACTCAACGTCAGGGAAGTTGAGCTCAGCACGCGGCCGTCCAAACCTCCAGGCTTCCGCGTCGAACGCGCACGCGGCAAGCTCCGCCGTGTCGAAGGTCCCCATATACCAACGCTGGCCGTCCACGGTGATCTCTGCGGACCAGCGACCAGATGGGCGGTGACGGACGCCAATGAACCCGCTCATGGAGCGGCGTCGCGGCGGCATGCTCTATACAAGGCAAATAAAAAATGTTACACAACGAATTTGAGTATAGAAAGATGTAATCATCGGCATTTTATAAAAATGAAATAGGGTCAACTCTAAAGCATGCCTCATACTTAGAGTGGACACACAAATTATTCAGAGATGGAGTTAGCGAAACTAGTAGGTTGCAGAAATTTTATATTTGTGCATATTACAAGTTTCACTCACACCACCTCTGAATCACATAGTGCCACAACATTTTAATCATCGACAATGTAATAAGAATACAAAACATAACAACATTTCGGCCAAAGTCATGCCAAAATTCAAGAGAAATTTCGGCATGATTTTGGCTAAAAATAGGATTTATGAGTACCCGAATTTGCCGGAATGGAAGTTAATCAACATTCCGGCAATCTCAAGGGCCTCTCGGGGTACCTGCAGACATTCACATCCATATTCACAAAACTAAACATAACTTTTGGGGCGGCGGGGTACCCGAATTAGTTTAGTAATCTAAACCCTAATTTTAAACTAAACTAAACTAAGCATAACAATTTGAATAAATTTTTATGCTAGGCATATTAGCGAACACTTTACGGGTGTGTGATACGTCTCAAACGTATATATGATTTCTGATGTTCCATGTTGATATTATACCAATTGTACATGTTTTATATACACTTCATAGCATTTTTATGCATTTTCTGGAACTAACCTATTAACAAGATGCCACAGTGCCAGTTCCTGTTTTCTGATGTTTTTGTATTCCAGAAAAGCTAGTCTGGAAATATTCTTGGATATTGGACGAAACTTGGACAGAACCTCCTATTTTTCCAACACGAACACGGAGTCCAGAGGTGAGACGGAGGGGAGCCACGTGGCAGCCACACCATGGGGCCTCGCGGGCCCCCCTGCCGCGCCGTGGGGTGGTGTGGGGCCCACGTGAGTCTCCAGCTGCCGCTCTTTCGCCTATTTATTCCTCCTGATGCGAAAACCCTAAATACCCGAGTCATTATCCACGAAAAGTTTCAGAGACGCCGCCGCCGTCAACCCTAGCTCGGGAGGGTTCAGAAGCTCTTCCCGGCACCCTGCCAGAGAGGGGAATCATCACCGGAGGGCTCTATATCACCATGTCTGCCTCCGGAGTGATGCGTGAGTAGTTCATCCTTGGACTACGGGTCCATGGCAGTAGCTAGATGGTTGTCTCTCCACTTTATGCTATCATGTTTAGATCTTGTGAGCTGCCTATCATGATCAAGATCATCTTATTGTAATGCTACATGTTGTGTTTGGTGGGATCCGATGAATATTGAATACTATGTCAAGTTGATTATCAATCTATCTTATATGTTATTTATGATCTTGCATGCTTTCCGTTACTAGTAGATGCTTTGGCCAAGTAGATGCTTGTAACTCCAAGAGTGAGTATTTATGCTAGATAGTGGGTTCATGCCTCCGGTAATCTGGGAGAGTGACAATAACTTCTAAGATTGCGGATGTGCTGTTGCCACTAGGGATAAAATAACCGATGCTTAGCTTAAGGGTGCGCCGTTAGGTCTAATGCATTTGTTTACATTACGCACATTACTTAATGCAATTATCCGTTGCTTGCAACTTAATACCAACGGGGAACTCGGATAAGAACCTGGCGGTGGATTATTAGTCATAGACGCTGTTGGATAACGGTCTATGTATTTTATCATAATGCCCACATGAATATAATAGTAATCATCATGTCATATATATGCATTGTCATGCGCTCAATATTTTGTCAATTGCCCAGCTGTAATTTGTTCACCCAACATGTTAGTTATCTTTTATGGAGAGACACCACTAGTGAACTGTGGAGCCCGGTCCATTCTTTTAAACTGATAATACAACCAACTGCAAACATTGTTCCTTTTCATTCTCTGCAATTTACTACTGTTTTCCACACCATACGTTTAATCATTTGTTTTCAGCAAGCTGGTGAGATTGACAACCTCACTGTTTCGTTGGGGCAAAGTAGTTTGATTGTGTTGTGTGCAAATTCCACGTTGGTGATCGAGTAAACGGCGCCACCAACAACCTTCAGAAGTGATTTCTTGCTCCTACTGGTTGATTAAACATTGGTTTCATACTGAGGGAAACTGCTGCTACACTGCATCATACCTTCCTCTTGGGGTCTCCCAAAGAACGTGTGATCCACGCAATCTGTGTGCTATGTAGAAGGAGAGGAGGGAGGCTGAACCTTGGGCGCAACCGAGCCGTGGGCGTCGGGGCCGTGCGAGGGCGTTGACGCTCGGGTGCGAGAGGTGAGGAGGGCCGCGGCGTGGGCTTGCTCGAGGTCGACTGTGGCGGGGGCGCGCTCCGGCTGTGGCGTGCGGTGGAGGAGGAGCGGCTCGGGGGCGGTGGCGTGCAGTGGGGGCGGCGGCGGCGGGCGGTCGCGGTAGAGGGAGAAGGGGGCGGCGGCGGCGGTCGCGGTAGAGGGAGAAGGGCGGTGGCCTGCGGTGGAGGAGGAGCGGCTCGGGGGCGGTGGCGTGCAGTGGGGGGCGGCGGCGGTGGGCGGTCGCGGTAGAGGGAGAAGGGGGGCGGCAGCGGCGTCGCGGTAGAGGGAGAAGGGGCGGTGGCATGCGGTGGAGGAGGAGCGGCTCGGGGGCGGTGGCGTGCAGTGGGGGCGGCGGCGGCAGGCGGTCGCGGTAGAGGGAGAAGGGGGGCGGCGGCGGCGGTCGCGGTAGAGGGAGAAGGGGCGGTGGGGGCGGCGGCGGCGCGTGGGTGGGGAGTGGATAAGGTTTGGGCGGCCGCGCACGGGTGGGGAGGGGATAAGGTGGGTGGGCCGCGGTGGGCCCGTGCGAGGGAAACGTACCGCTGGCGGACAGTGTGTTCCGTCCGCCAGCGGTAAGGTCTAGGGTTTAGGTTTTTTTTCCTGTTTTTGAATTATTTTTTTTCTTTTAACTTTTGCTTATATATAAGGCCAGGGACTAGCAGAGGCCCGAGCCTGCCGTCCTCCGCGCCGGCGCCGCCCTCCTCCGCGCCCGGCGCCGTCCGAGCCTGCCGTGTCCTCCGCCGGCACCGCACTACTCCTACACCGCCGTGGACCTCCCCTCCGTCCCTCTCCAAGGTGCTGCCCTCTCCCTCCCCTACCTCCCCTACCTAGGTTGCATGCACCTTAGGTGTTTGATCAAATTCCCCACTCATTTTTTCAGATCTCGGCGACGATGTCCCTGTTGGACGTGGGCGATATCCGGGACTGGGCTCCGCCGGGCTGGCACTGGGAGGTGGTATCTTCCGGGACGCGTAGCTTGGTGAGGAATCCAGGTGACGTCGTTGACCCGGATCTTATTTGGTGGAAGTCGCGTGGGCCATGCTCGGTGCAGAGAGAGCCGGCCCCCGAGGGGTGGTGCGTCGCCGTATCAGCGAGGAGGACGAGCACGTCCGTCGCTACATGTTTATGTTGGATACGCCAGTTGCGTATGACAGTAGATGGCAGATTCTTCATAGGGTTCCTTCTCATGTGAGTATTGACTCTGTGATGGTTCCTGCTCTTTGGGTGCACAGCGCCGACCGCTCAGCACCCCGCGGATTAGGACCCGGCAAAAGTTAGTGATATTATTCGTGATGTATTATGGTTAAATAAAAATGGACCCGAGCTATGTAACTGGATTAAATAAAGATGTATGAATAGTCCTGCCTCCACTCTTTTGACCTCTTTTGGTGAATAGTCCTGGTGGCCGGCCGTTTCGATCGACAGTTTTTCGTAAAAAACTAATAAAGTGAAAAAAAACACTCAAAAAGATATATCCTCTTGCATGAAGTCCTTTTATGTGTACTTAGTTGCTATGTAAAATGATAAACTTGATTTTTGACAAAAGTTTCAGAAACATTCTTCACAAAAACCACTATCATGTATAAACATCTATAAAAGTTTCGAACCAAATGACCAAGTTACGTTAATTCCCAACGCATAGTTTGTGATAAAGTGCTCATATTCGACACATAGGTGTGTCTTGGTATAGGAAGCAATGGTTCCAAAGGAAATTTACAGATTATTTTTATAAATACCATTTTCCTAGTTATATGAATTTACATACTAAGTTACCCTGGCGGACGGTGTGGATTGCCCGCCAGCGGTATTTCACTTGCCGCTGGCGGACGGTGTCTAGTGCCCGCCAGCGGTAATTTGCTAGTTTTCTCCCCATCCGATTCAACTACCACTGGCGGACGCTATATACCGTCCGCCAGCGGCAAGTGAAATACCGCTGGCGGGCACCAGGGTCGTCCGCCAGCGGTAGTTAGCTCCGCCTCCTCGCATCTGCCTGCTACTACCGCTGACGGGTGATGACCCACAAGTATAGGGGATCGCAACAGTCTTTGAGGGAAGTAAAACCCAAATTTATTGATTCGACATAAGGGGAGACAAAGAATACTTATAAGTCTTAACAACGGAGTTGTCAATTCAGCTGCACCTGGAAAAGCACTAGTAACAGGGGTGATGTGAAAACAGCAGTAATATGAGAGCAATAGTAACAGTAACACAGAAGAAATGGCACCAGAAAATTGTTGCATGCGTGGAGTTGACGGTAAAGCAATGATGATTACAGATGGACCGGGGTTCCCAGCTATCTACACTAGTGGTAACTCTCCAATAACAAGTGTTGGGTGAACAAATTACAGTTGGGCAATTGACAGAATTGAAATAGGATTAAGAAAGAACATCCAGTCTATTAATCATGTAGGCATGTTTTCCATATATAGTCATACGTGCTCGCAATGAGAAACTTGCATAATATCTTTTGTCCTACCAGCCTGTTTGCAGCGGGGCCTCAAGGGAAACTACTGATAATTAAGGTGCTCATTTTAATAGAGCACCAGAGCAAAGCATTAGCACTTAGTGAAAACATGTGATCCTCATGTCAAAACCATCCCCTCCAGTTATCCCAGTTGCTGTCACTCCGGGGCCTCGGGTTCCGGACAAGGACATGTGCAAACAACTTGTAGATACAATCTAAGCAATAATTATAGAGCTTAAATCTAAGATCATGCCACTCGTGCACTAGTGACAAGCATTAAAAACAACAAGATTGCAGCAATAATAACTTCACAAACTTTAATAGATAGACTGATCATAATTTAACAATTCATCGGATCCCAACAAACACAACACCAATTACATCAGATGGATCTCAATCATGTAAGGCAGCTCACGAGATCGTTGTATTGAAGTACATGGGAGAGAGAGTACCAACTAGTTACAGCTAGAACCCGTAGTCCATGGGGGAACTACTCACAAACCATCATGGAGTCGAAGTGGAGGCGACGTGGTCGATGGAGATGGCTCCGGGGGTCAATCCCCGTCCGGCAGGGTGCCGGAACAGGAACTTCTGACCCCCAAAACTTGGTTTTTGGTGGCGGTTTAGCTACGGAACTCTTCTAGAGAAATAGTCGATTCTTCTAGGGTTTTTGCATCGGGAGGAATAAATAGACGAAGGGGCGGCGGCTGGAGCAACCCGAGGGGCCCACACCCTACCACGGCGCGGTTGGAGGGGGGGTCGCGCCGCCCTCCTCGGTCGCCTCCGTCTCTCCGTCTCTCCTTCGGACTTCGTGTACGTGTTGAAAAAATAGGAGGTCATGTCCAGGTTTCGTCCAGTTCCGAGAATATTTCCAGAACAGCTTTTCTGAAATACAAAAACAGCAGAAAACAGGAACTGACACTGTGGCATCTTGTTAATAGGTTAGTCCCAGAAAATGCATAAAAATGCTATGAAGTGTATGTAAAACATGTAACAATTGGTATAATATCAACATGGAACATCAGAAATTATAGATACGTTTGAGATATATCAACGGGCACCGTTGGACGTCCGCTAGCGGTACGTGTAGAACCAGTGGCGGTCACGGAAAACCGCCCGCCAGCGGTCGTAACGCTGGCGGATGCAAATGCCGTCCGCCAGCGGTAGGCTGGTGGCTATAATCACATTCCTACTAGTGTCACCCGCTGGCTCTTCCGCACCGTCTCGCCGGACATCTTCCATACCGCCGTCCACGACGGCGATGCCGCCTACACGGTGTGGACCAAGATCACGGGGCTCTTCACCAACAACAAGCTGCTTCGGGTCGTCTTCTTGCAGCAGTAGTTCTTCGGCTATCACCAGAACGACCTCTCCCTTGATGCCTACTGCCTGCGCCTCAAGACCTTGGCCTCACGCTACATCTGCGCTACATCTGCGGCACATTGGACTTTGGCCTCACGCTTCATGCCTCCGCCACCATGGACATCACCGCCTACTCGGACGCTGACTGGGCCGGTTGCCCCGACACACATCGATCCACTTCGGGATACTGCGTCTATCTTGGACCATCGCTTATCTCATGGTCGTACAAGCGAAAGCCTACAGTGTCTCGCTCTAGTGCAGAGCCGGAGTATCGAGCTGTGGCTAACGAGGTTGCCGAATGCTCCTGGCTTCGGCAACTACTTCAGGAGCTTTCATGTCCTATCACCAAGGGCACCGTGGTCTTCTGTGATAACGTCTCGGCGGTCTATCTCTCTGCTAATCCGGTCCATCATCGCCGAACAAAGCATATCGAGCTAGACATTCATTTTGTTCGGGAACAGGTGGCTCTCGGACATGTACGTGTCCTACACGTACCCACCTCTCAATAGTTTGCAGACATCATGACCAAAGGGTTACCTACGACGCCCTTTGAGGAGTTCAGGTCCAGCCTTTGCGTCGGCCCGGGCGACGCTTCGACTGCGGGGGGGTGTTGAGTATATAATGTTGTAATTAGATTACTTGTCAAGTAATCCATGTACTCATATATATGTGGTTTGCACCTGATCAATATAATCAAGAGTTGCAATCCTATTCTCTACAGTCACAAACACTGACAATGCCCGCTGGTTGGATTGGTGACGGTCGTGCACGATGTTTTTGTAGAACATGATAAGGTGCCACCGTGTGGTTGGATTGGTGTGATGCAACATGCACTGGTTTGGATCGGCTGGGTGATAAAAGACAATTCTGATTGAAAATTCAACCGAAAATTCTATTTTATGAGAAATGTTTTTTGATTTTTTAAGTGGCGAAGTTGGCGTGACAAAATTATGACCAAACAAATTGGTCATAGAATAGAATCAGCTCAGTCCAAGCCCAAAAATTCAGCCCATTATGTTTTTAACCTGTAATTTATGGTCGATTTAATGGGCTAACATTTATAATTTGCCCCTTTTCTTTTCTAGGACTCTGCAACTAAAAAAGTGCAAAACCTAAAAAAAACTTTAAAAAAATATGCGAAATGGCACCACTCCATTTTTCACTCAAATTAGACCACATTTTATGGATGATTTCCAACTGGTATGACTTTCTCAGCTTTCTAGGGTTTTTTCGGCAATTTAAACGACTTTCTATCAATTTAGAAAGTAAGGGTTCAAATTGAACTACACGTGCTACATAGTTTTCTCATTTGTTTTTTTTAAATCATTTCTAGTTACAAAAGTAGTCATGTCAATAGAGATCCACCGAGAGTTTTTCAAGATTCAACCTCTATCTACGAGCATTCACGACGACAATTGGGATCACATTTTGAATCATAGTAAGAAATTCAAAAAAAAAAAAAACCTTTGCGTTCTGTCATTATATGTGACCTAGTTATCCGGAAAAATAACAAACTTGAATCATGACAATTATTTTAAAAAGGTGTTCTCAGAAATGAGCTAACAAATATGAAAATCATAAGTTTCAAGCCAAACGACCAAGGTCATTGACATAACCATGACATAGTTTGTGATAATGTGTCATATTGTGCACATTGGTGCATCTTGGGATGGCAAACATTTTTGACAAAGGGAGATTCCGATATATTTGCAAAAAAAAGTCTTTTTTCATTTTCAACGTGAGAGAAACGGGTTTTTTAAGCAACTGTCAAAAATATTGTGAAAAATGGCACCACTACATTATTCACTTACATTAGACTATATTATGGATGATTCTCAACTGTATGACTTTCCGAGCTTTGTAGATATATTCGTTAATTTAAACGGATTTGTGGCGATCTAGTAGGAAGGGGTCAAGTTTGAACTACAAGTGCTACATGGTTTTCTCATTATTATTTTCAAAAATCATTTTCAGTTACATGAGTCATTTCAATAGAGATCCACTTAGAGTTTTGCAAGATTGCACCCCTATCTACGACGGTCATGCCACAATTTCACATTTTGAAAACACCATAAGAAATAAAAAAGCCAGAAAATTGTAAAACCTTCGCCTCGTGTCATTTTGCTTTGAGTCTCATATCTCAATCCGATATCGTATGCAAAATGTATGGTGAAATTACTCATTTTTTATTTCTAAAAAAACAACTTTTTTCCAAACCGGCATTGGGCCGAAATACTTCCTGGTCAACTTTGGCCTCCCTCGCATTCAACGGGCTGCATGTCTCTCTCCGCGTGAATGGGCTGGATAAATACACTATGGACTACATACGGAGAGTAATGAGTGAATCTACATACTATAATACGTCTATAAATCACATGACCGCCGATGGTTTGGTGGTGAGGTGCTCACGGGGATGTGCACGAGGTTGTAGTTTCAAATCAACCTGGCTCATGATTTTATTATGTATTCTTTGCGGAAAAAAATGTACGCCCCACAAGTTAGGTTTGTAGGAGCGAAATTGTTATAATAATATAGAAAAAGGGCCACCTCAACATGACATATAAGCAAATTGCTAAGGTGTCAGTCTAGTCATCACTTTGTCTCTGAAAATATAATGTTGTACAAATTATGACAATCTAAATTGTTCGCAATCGCTTAAAAACAAGGACGTAAACCTCCCAGCTCAGGTTATGACAATTTCATCTTATAAAATTTTGACCTTTTTGACTCAAATTGGCCTAATTTTATAGGCTTTTGACACCCCCGAACAGCTTACAACCATCTGGTACAAAATCGTCACAAATTTATTACCAGTTGGCCCATGGCTACTATGAGAAGGCCACAAACGAACACATTTCTTGTAGTGTGATTTCACCACAAACCATTTCTTGTAGTCTTTCAATCGCTTTAACACAACCAAGAGAACCACGATCTGATGTAAACTTGTAAGAACTTTGATAAGTAAGAGGTGAGGTTCTGTGATATTCCATGCACACATATATTTTGCTTCCTGAAAGAACTTGGCGCGCGTGAAATTTCAAAATTTTGCGTGAACCCATACGGACAATGAAAGCCAAACTAGCGTACGACTCTTTCAGGAGTGCAGAATACTCATGTATGGTCTAAGTATATGAATAAGTATCATGAACTATAGTGAAACTGTTGTGTTTGTGTCGAATATTTGTACGAGTTGGGTTACGTTTGGACTTAGAGTTGTATTAGGTGTAGATAGGATACGAGTAGTATCAGAGTCGAACTCTTGTAGACTGTGTCTCCCATATAATGAGGGGAGCACCACACGTGTAACCTATGACGACTTGATAGCAACAGGCACGCAGGGGGAGCCGGCGGCTTGTGCCGACGCTTAGGGCGGACAGAGTTGCAGTATCCAATGGGGAGGTGCGTCCATAGTCATGCCTCGCAGATGTAGACGAGTTCGCCGAACTGCGTTAACAAATCTCGGTGTCGTCATCGTGCGATTGCTTGGTTCTCATGAGATCAATTATGCGCCTACGACGATAACAAGTGGTATCAAAACGAGGTTGAAGGTGTGGATTGTTGATCTAGAGGAAAGAGAACAGATGTTGTGATCGGGCGAGAAGGCGATCGCGATACGTCTGAACTCGAAGATGCAATCGAAATCGGCAGCACGGCTAAAGCATGGCAGATAGAATCGTGATGAACTTCGCACCCGAGTCGAGCTGATTCACGGTAACACTTCGGCGAGTTCAGCTGCAGCGTCACGGAGTTCAATCGGCGGCAGTGGATTGATTCAGCGTCTCGGGAAGCAGCAAGTCCCTACAGGATCAGATCGGTTCCGGATTCCCGCGGCGTGGTAGATCGATCGTGAACTGTAGATCGATGGGAGCACGACCGCACCGTGCACCAGGAAGGAGCGGCCCATGGCGCAGGAGTGGCTGGCCCAGCCGGGCCTGGCCTGTGCAGCACGCGTCGCCCAGCGTGAAAGGCCCACGTGAGGCAGTTTTGGGCTGATCCAAGGTCCAGGTGCAGGGAGCGTTGGACGTTGTTGTTGAATTGCTGATCGATCGGGAAGCTGCAAGTGCTAGCTGTGCAAGTGCAAGGGAGATTTGTTACGTGAAAAAAAGGGAATCTACAACCTGGTATCCGGTGCACGGGGATGGCAACGTGAAAAAGAGAAAATGTGCATTGGGAGTTGTGGGGGGCACATGCTAGGTGTACTCAGGGATCTACCAGGAAGCAATTTTTCTTGTTTTGTTGCTCAGTTTGCACAGGTTTTACCGAAGGTTGACAGATTGGCGATGTGCGTATAAGGCTGGGAGCAGTCTAGAGTACATCGTGGAGAATCATGTACCAAATGCCGTCGATCAATGCACGTTGGTGCTGGGATGATATGATGGGAGGTGGAGCATGATTGCAGTCGGATGCGTTCGGCTGGGTCAGACATGACAGTCGGACAGATCGACGGGATGTCGGTCGGATAGAATACGGTGAAGATCGGCGACGACGACGTAGGCGCGTGAGGGCTGATGGTGTCCGAATTCTATGGCGTGGAAACACGTGGCGCATGGTTATGCGTGCTTCGACATGCATTGACGCGGGGTTGATTCAAGATGGCGTACGCATGGGATCTTGAGGTCGACGGGGCGTGGGGTGGACTGATCATATACCAAGGAGTCATGTTAAAGGTGGAGCTGGAGTCTCTAGCGGAAGATTCCACTCGGCTGATGGAGGGGCTACGGTGTAAGGATTCGGAGAATCGAAGCCTATAGTCAGCGGGAAGGCGAGAAGCACGTTGGTCGGACTGGACGTCAGGGTTCGAGAGATACGTGGAAGTCGGCATCGGTCGGGTATGACTGATGGTTGTCTGCAGTGGGGACTGAGATGGTGTGGGTGCGCGACCCAGTAGATCTTGGCCAAGATTGCGGATGCTTGACGCGGTAACAGCGGCGAGGCGTGCGGTAAGCACGGGACACGGCGACAGACCAGGGCACAGGCGGTCAGATATGTTGTCAGATAGATGTGCAAAGGGGTGTTGAAATAGTGTTGGCGAGTATTGGATTCAAGTTGGTGACTGGGTTTATCGGGATTGACGTCAAGTGATGAACAAGAGCCAGCCAAGGGGAATCTGAGAAAGTGTTGGAAAGTCTGCAATGTCGGAAGCTTTGAGTGTACATGGCCGTATATTCTGTGATGTTCAGTGCACATGGCAAAGTGCGGATGACTAGATACAGAAGGAGGCGGAGTGCTATAGCTGTGGGACATGTAAAAGACTATCCAGGATGAGACGACTGTGAATTTGACTGTGGTTGACTAAAGTGCGACGGTAAAATTTCTTCGAGGTGAAAGCACTTTCACGCAGATCAGTGGTCGATGTGTGATATTGTTGAACAGGAAGAAGGGACTACAGTTGCAGGTGGAGTCACGTGGAGTCTGGGAGTAGCAGCGGAGCTCATGGAAGACAACCAAGTCCGGAGTACAAGGAGGTTTGGCGCATTGACAAATTCAAGGTGGTGGAGAATATTCGCCAAGGTGGAGTTTGTTGTGTTTGTGTCGAATATTTGTACGAGTTGGGTTACGTTTGGACTTAGAGTTGTATTAGGTGTGCATATGATACGAGTAGTATCAGAGTCGAACTCTTGTAGCCTGCTTCTCCCATATAATGAGGGGAGCACCACACGTGTAACCTATGACGACTTGATAGCAACATGCACACAGGGGGAGCCGGCGGCTTGTGCCGGCGTCTAGGATGGCCAAGGTTGCGGTATCAATGGGGAGGAGCGCCCATAGTCATGCCCCGCAGATGTAGACGAGTTCACCGAACTGCGTTAACAAATCTCGGTGTCGTCATCGTGCTGCGATTGCTTGGTTCTCAGGAGATCAATTATGCGCCTACGACGGTAACAGAAACTTTATTCACGGCCTCACTTAGCTCATCCTAGTTAGAAAAGGTGATGAAGTACCCGAGAGTATATTGGACGGGGGAGAAAAAATGCCATAATGGCATGAAATTCAGAACAAGCCATACCAAATGTCCAACAACCCTAACCTAACATATAAACTTTAGGCCTAATTAAACCTATCAAATCCTTAATCCTAGTAGGCAAACCCTAAACCTTGGTAACCATCATACTGATCACCTATGGTCAAAGAACAACAACAAACCAAAGGTTTTATCCCAACTCCAATTTACAGTGTTAAAAAAGAACAATACAACAAATTGTCAAATTTCTAATTGGACAAAACGAGGGAAGCAGAGGAGATTAACTTGTGGGATGGCGAGGAGTCAAAATCCATGAGAAACCCCTCCGATTTGGAGAGATTTGAGAGAAAATAGAGTAGGGGATCGACCGGTGTGACTCCAACCAGCTAAACCTGATGACATAGTAGTAAGTATGGCTACCCAGTGCAAGCCGTCATACTTACACAACGCGGGCCTCCCTGCGTCGGCGTGGCGTTGTCAACTGGGTGGCATGGCGTTTTAACCTAGACGTCATGGTGTCTAGCATGACACCCGAGATGCGGACGCCACAAAAAAGGTCACATCATGAAAATATTTTTGAATCCGGTTCATTTTATGTTGAAGACTTGCAGTCTTGAAAAATGTCAGTTTTATAGGTTTTCACTCTTGGCATACCGTACCGTCGACTCGCCCACAGACAACACCAACTGAAATTTGAAGTTTGGGTGAGTCATGACGCAAGAGTACTCAGAGAGTTCATGGACAAGAAGTCGCAAGTGCCAGGCACGTGTGCTAAGTTCTTCTCCCCTTGGTCCAACACAACTGAAACGTGTTCCATGTTCTGTTTAACGTGAATACATGCGGATCTCCACGGGGGGAGACAGGCGATCGAATCAGCGCAAGCACGTTCTCATTTCTTCGCCTTGAACTTGTTGAACATGCGGCTTGACAATTAGCACGGGCTTGTATCTCTCCCTGTCCGTGGTACAACAGGGTTCTGGTACAGTCGTTCTGACTAAACGAAAGGACAGTATATGTACATCCGAAGTCGTACCCAGGATTCAGTGATGCCAAGACTAGGGGTGTAAATGGACACATTAATGACACAGCATAATCCCGTATACTCCCTCCGTTTAGGTTTATAAGTCCTCTACGTATCCCTAGGTCGTGAATTTAACTACTCCCTCCGTGTCAAAATACAATATAAACATTTAAATACAAAAATTATACCATTAGAAAATATAAAGTCTGAATTTTCTAATTATATATTTTTACAATATATAAATCACACTGTGTTGCTCAAATTTACGACCTAGGAATACGTAGAGGACTTATAAACCTAAACGGAGGGAGTAAATGCGTTCCTAGTTCATTTTCATAGGAAACAAAAAAACATTTTGAAATGTTGACCGAATTGATTATGTATTTATGTGGCGTCATTAATGTGTCCATTTACATCACTAGCCAAGACCGGAATAAGAGCATTTTTAATCTCACACCGGAAAACCAGTTTCAGATGACCTGGAAAATTAGTTTCTGGTATGAAGAGAGCCCGGACGGACAGAACAGATCCACCATAATCCTACTAGAAATTCAAACAAACGAGTTTGAGCCAGATTCATTACACAAGGTCATCACACACCGAGCTATTTACATAGAGATAGAACTAAAAACAGAAAATAAACTAGATAGGTCTTCTTCTTCTTCTTCTTCACCGGCCGATCTACTTTCTTCTTCTTCTTCTTCTTCTTCTTCTTCTTCTTCTTCTTCTTCTTCTTCACCGGGCGATCTACTCGAAGTCGAGGTGCTGCTTCGTCGTCGACCTGTGTAGCGCCCACGTGAGTTCGTGCTCTTCCACCGCGGTTTCCGCGCCTTCCTCTACCGCTTTCGTAGCGGCCTTGAGCTCGTCGGCGGCGGCCCGCTTCAAGGCTGGCATCACGTGGCCGAGGAGCACGACCCAACTGCACGACCCGGTTCGCCCGCCGCCGACGGAGACCACCACGTCCTCCTCCGGCTTCTCGTCCAGCACCTCAATCGCACCGCGCGGGTGCTACCCGCCTCCGCGTCGTGCGAGCGGGGGCGCGGCGGCGCTACCTCCTCCTCGTAGATGTCTTGAGGGAGCAGACCGGCCCACATGCGCCCTTGAGGCGGCCACGCTTGGCCGCTCCCTCAGAGCGGCGGCGGCATCACTCCGCGTCCTCGCCCGGTGGCGCACGGCCTCCGTCGCGCCCGCCACCGCCGCGCTTGGTAGAGCCCACCATCGATCTACCCTAGCGTCGGCGAAATCTGGTGCCGACAACAACTAATTTCTCGGCGGAGCAAACTTACCCTAGCAGCGATGGGGAACAAATCGCGGTGGAGGTATCCGTGGGGGCGAACCCTAATTGCCCTTTGGTATTGTTGATATATAGTCCCGGAGGCGCCACTTATCTGGATCTCTGGATAAAAAAATTCGGGCCAGGCCGATATGCATACCTGTAAAAACGGTCCAACCCGTATATCGGGTGGAATTTTCTGGGCCGGTATCCAGGATCTACTAGAGATTCTTAGTTGGAACTCGAAAGATGGCGCAGTTTGCAGCAGGATTCACGAACGTTCTCCTCGGCAGCAACAACGGCAATCACATAAATTTTTCTGGTGCATATTCTTTCTGTAAATAAACAGAAAAAGGGGAGAAAATATGGGACAGAAAAAGAAGAGCAAGCAGCAGTGCAGGGCAGCACGGCAGTAAATAATCCGAAAATCGATCATCAAAACGTCCTCTCAAAACGTAGTAGAAGGCGGAGGGCGGAGGCGCACTGGAAAACGACGGACACGATGAAATCATGGCGAGGAGCGCCCGGAACTCCACTTCCACACCTCCAGTTCCAGCCGCATCCACCGTCTACCTGGCGGAATATGCCTCTGCGTGCACCGAGTCCACGAGCACCAACGCTGGAGCGACGCGTCCCGACGGACCGGTCCATGGATCGGCCTCTCGGCGCCTCTGCGAGCTTGGAGATAAAAGCAAGGCTATCCCGTGCACCACTCGCGTTCCACAGTCCTCGCTGTCGCTGCCTAAACACAGACTCCCACTCGCTCGCAGTCCACCGTTCCCCGCTATCGGCTCGTGGTCGCCGCGGGGGGAGGGAGGTGGTGGGCGGCGGAGGGCACCGCGCGACGGAGCTTCGAGGTTGGTTGCCTCTCTTCTGAGATCTCTCCTAGCTCTGTGGACTGTGGGATTCCCAGTCTCCGATCGCCGTTCGGTGGAATTAGCGCTTGGCTTAGCTCAATTCGCTAGGCTTTGTTTTGGAATTTGAATATCCTAGCAGGACGGATTGAACATAGTCAGATTCCCCGTTAGATTAGGAGTGTTTCCAGCGTTCTCCTGTTCGTTCGGTTCTGCTGATAAGGATGAATGCCATCTTTTGTTCTTCAGAGTCGAGTAGCTTATTTTTGTATGTTCTCTTTTCCATCGCCGCTCCTAATTTTGTTTCCCACTCAGTTTTATAATCATATCGTCAGTTATCGTCAGCTTAGTGTGAAGAATTGTTTACTTGCTCCGTTTTGGTGTACACAGACCATCCTTGTCCTGTTCCTGCGCACATAGCAACCGAAGAATATCCTCATTTCATTTCCTGCCAATCAATTATAAAGCCACAGCACGAGCGTATCCTAACCTTACCTCACCCTCCAGCGTTGGTCGCCCCGCAGGTGTTCGTAGGATTGCGTGAGCGAGGATTTGGAGCTTAGACACACAGCCATGGCCACCGGTGTGGCGCCAGCTCCGCTCCCCCATGTCAGGGTCCGTGGCGGCGGCATCGGCTTCACCAGGAGCGTCGACTTCGCCAAGGTCATGGCCGTTCCTGGTGCGCTGACGACGGGCTCCTCGAGAGCCAGGGCGCTCGTGGTGAGGAGCTCAAGTACGGAGTCTGATACTATGGAGCTCGAGCCGGCTTCGGAAGGAAGCCCGCTTCTAGGTATAACTCCCGTGCTCTGCTGTCCTTGCATGTTAAACTGAATATTCATGTCAAAAGATCTATTCCGGAGTTTACGCTAGTTATCCATCTGAATGATTTTTTCCCATTTTTGTTCTTTAGTTCCCAAGCAGAAGTACTGTGAATCTGTATATCAGACAAGGAGGAGAAAAACCCGTACTGTTATGGTCGGGAATGTGGCGCTGGGCAGTGATCATCCCATGAGGATTCAGACTATGACCACTTCAGATACCAAGGATGTTGCCAAGACCGTGGAAGAGGTGTGTGCCTGATCTGAAATGAAATGCACCGGGATTGTTCTCAGTACTGTCTGTGGATGTCAGGCCTGCGTAAATCCATTTGTTTTAGGTGTTTTTCTCTTTTGCTGATACTGAACTGATGCAGTATATCAATCACACCGTTGCAGGTTATGAGGATAGCAGATAAAGGGGCTGATTTTGTTAGAATAACCGTTCAGGGTAAGAAGGAGGCTGATGCCTGCTTTGAGATTAAGAACACTCTTGTTCAGAAGAAGTAAGTAGCCGACTTTAAATCTCCACATATTCGGTCTGTTTCATCAATGATTCCTCACCTATTTTTTTGTTGTATTCCAACAGTTACAACATCCCCTTGGTGGCCGATATTCATTTTGCACCAGCAATTGCTTTACGAGTGGCGGAATGCTTTGACAAAATTCGTGTTAACCCAGGGAATTTCGGTGAGTGATGCCATGATGTCTCTCATTTGTGTTGGCTATATTCTTAACCATGTGTTGTGCAAAACCTGAGAATAATACTTGCAGCCGATCGCCGTGCACAATTTGAGAAACTGGAATATACTGAAGACGATTACGAAAAGGAGCTTGAGCATATTGAGAAGGTTCCAAATTTATTCACTTTCTCACTGCTGTGTCAGTCTGTAGAACATATCCTACGTTATCTTACTTCAGCAACCACTTTGATATCATTTCAGGTCTTTTCTCCATTGGTTGAGAAGTGCAAGCAGTATGGAAGAGCCATGCGTATTGGAACAAATCATGGTAGTCTTTCTGACCGCATAATGAGCTACTATGGAGATTCTCCCAGGGGAATGGTGATTATCTCCTTTCTGAGTATATATTTGACCATCATTTGACAGATACATGACATTTCCCCTGCATACTAATTTCAGGTCGAGTCTGCTTTGGAATTTGCTAGGATCTGTCGCAATTTGGACTTCCATAACTTTGTATTTTCAATGAAAGCAAGTAACCCTGTTGTCATGGTCCAAGCATATCGTTTGCTTGTAGCAGAAATGTATAACCTAGGATGGGATTATCCTTTGCACTTGGGAGTTACTGAAGCTGGTGAGGGTGAGGATGGGAGGATGAAGTCTGCTATTGGTATCGGAACACTTCTGATGGTAAGTACATCTTTACTTCCTACTGTTGTATGAAATGAGTTTCTTTCATACAATTATATGTAATTGAGATGAATTACATGAAAATGTTGGTTTTCTTCTGACATTAAATTAGCTGATGGTTTCCTTCTTACATGAGAATAGCTGATGCGAAAACAGGAGTTTTAGAGTACTGAAATATAGTTTCTTCATTCGGGAGTAATTCCCAAGCCGCAGAGGGGGAGCCGTTTCGGACTCCCTGTTCTTTTTATGCACTTTATGGTTACTCTCTTCTTCTAATTGAAAGGCAGAGCTCCTGCCGTTTTCTCGAAAAAAAGAAATATAGTTTGTCAATGAGCTAATGTGGATGTATAAGACAAGATTCGCCTGCTCACTTTCCAGTGCCATGCTTGAATAAGTTGCTTCTGTTGCATCCTGATACTTTGCCATGCTATCATTTGACACATGCCACACATATGACTGGTAGTCTCTTGTAAGGCCTATATCATCTTTTTGTTATCTTACAGGATGGCCTGGGCGATACAATCCGTGTATCCCTCACAGAACCACCAGAGGAAGAAATTGATCCTTGCAGGAGACTGGCAAATCTCGGAACTCAGGCTGCAAACCTTCAAATAGGGGTGGTAATGCACTTTTCCTTTCCCTAGTGTTTCATTTTCCTCTTGTTTAGTCGCTATACTGTAATGTTGGTTACTAATAGTAGTGTTTTGCCTTATCTGATTATTTGAGCACTCTTAATGCATTTATCCTGTGTTCTTAGGCCCCATTTGAAGAAAAACACAGGCGCTATTTCGATTTCCAGCGTAGAAGTGGTCAGTTGCCTTTACAAAAGGAGGTCAGTTGAAAAGAAGATCTTTAACTAGATCTTTAAACTAATGTTACTAAATTTCTTACAATTTGCTCTTACAACAGGGTGAAGCAGTAGATTACAGAGGCGTCTTGCATCGTGATGGCTCTGTTCTGATGTCAGTTTCACTTGATCAGCTGAAGGTAACTTGCACTTTGTTGCCCTTTTGTGGGGATTGTATGTATAATTTCCATGTGTTACTCCACCAAAGATAGTTTAGTTCAGTTATTTTCTAATCTGCACCAGAGTGACTTTTAGCAGTCTGTTCTTTTACTTCCCATGCATTTACAACTTTGTTAGTTGGAACGACAAAACAGCTGCAGTGAAGATGCATTCATTTTGCTATCTGAATCAGTGTGTTCTGTAATGATGAAAACATCGTTTATTTGCCAGGCTCCTGAGCTCCTTTACAGATCTCTTGCTACGAAGCTTGTGGTCGGCATGCCTTTCAAGGTCTGATCTTCTATAACTGTCTTCTAGCAGACGACCATCTCTAGTGGGACTTTAGTTTAAAATGACTGTTTCCTTGTATGAACATCAGGATTTGGCAACTGTAGATTCAATTCTTTTGAGAGAACTCCCCCCTGTTGAAGATGCTCAAGCTGTGAGTTTCATATATTACTTTGTCCCCCTCACGTGACAGGCATATGTATTTAATACTCTATTCCTTTTTTGTAAGATTATCTGTTACAATTTGTATATATGTGCAGAGACTTGCACTCAAAAGATTAGTGGACATCAGTATGGGTGTGTTGACTCCCTTATCGGAGCAATTAATAAAGCCACTCCCACATGCAATTGTGCTTGTCACCCTCGACGAACTATCAAGTGATTCAATCAAGCTCTTGCCAGAAGGTACTAATTTGTATTTGATTGTGATTTTGTTGTTTTCTGAACTTTTGATATTTTTTCTACTTCCAAGTACTATATTTAAGATGTTGCTTTGCCTGTTTTTATTTAGAAGTTACTCCCTTTTCTTCCATAGGCACTAGATTTGCTGTGACACTTCGTGGAGATGAATCATATGAGCAGCTAGATGTTCTTAAGAGTGCTGATAATATTACAATGTTGTTACATAATGTTCCATATGGTGAAGAGAAGACTGGCCGAGTACACACTGGCAGGAGGTAAGTGCACACAGTGGGTCAGTTCAAAAGCTCGATTCAGTATTCACTGGTTCCAAATTATGAGATGTTGATACTACGAACCAAATGGTCAAGTCTATGGTTTAAGCACGAAAATTCTTTGACTCTTTGGAAGGCCATCAGTTGAGAAATAATGGATATCCTTTTGGGATGATTTCCAACCAATCATAATCCACAATATTGTGCTCCCGCTTTGTTGTGCGTGCCTAAATTTCTTATATGTTTTTCTTGTTTTGCAGGTTGTTCGAGTACTTAGAGACCAACAGTTTGAACTTCCCTGTGATCCATCACATCGATTTCCCTAAAAGCATCGATAGGTGACCAAGAAATATCCCTCCCATTTGAATCGCTGAGTGCTGGTTATGTCGTGCTTACTCTATTCAAATGAATGCAGAGATGGTCTTGTTATTGGTGCTGGGAGCAATGTTGGTGCTCTTCTAGTAGATGGTCTTGGTGATGGTTTACTTCTTGAAGCTGCTAACCAAGAGTTTGAATTCTTGAGGGATACATCCTTCAACTTGCTACAGGGTTGCCGGATGCGCAACACAAAAACCGTATGTTCGTGAACTGTTTGATTAATAGATATCGCTTGCTCTGTCTAAAGATTCCCTAAGTGAGAAACACCTCCAGTTGAACTGTTGTTGCCATAGATTTTTCCTGATGCAATGGGCAATGGCTATTTGGGAATAAACTTCCAAAATCAGTCAAAGAGGAGATAAACATTTATGATTATTCCTTAACACCTTAACAAAGCCTTTTGTCCCAAACAAGTTGGGGTAGGCTAGATATGAAACCCTGTCACGAGGACTTCTCAGGAGGTCACCCATCCTGGTACTACTCTCGCCCAAATGGGTTTCATATCCATGGGACTGGCTAGTTTTTACGTTGGCTCGCCAAACCTATCACAACCCTTAGATATGAAACCTTTCATGAGGACTTTCCAGGAGGTCACCCACCCTAGTACTACTCTCGTGGGTTTCATATCCATGGGACTGGCTAGTTTTTACGTTGGCTTGCCAAGCCTATCACAACCCTCCTCCTTTATCCGGGCTTGGGACCGGCTATGCCTAGAAGACATAGGCGGAGTTATAAACATTTATGATTATCTCTACTTAAAACAGAATATAATCCGAGCCATTTCTCACTGTTAGCAAATGCTGCAGGAATATGTGTCTTGTCCTTCTTGTGGGCGAACACTCTTCGACCTCCAAGAAATCAGCGCTGAGATTAGAGAGAAGACCTCTCATCTGCCAGGCGTCTCTGTAAACACTCATAACACTTTCATGGTTTCCATTCTTTTTAACTAAGCATTAGCCTGATTCACTATGTATGTATTTTCGTGGTAGATTGCTATCATGGGTTGCATTGTTAATGGGCCAGGAGAGATGGCCGATGCCGATTTTGGATACGTCGGAGGTGCTCCTGGAAAGATCGATCTTTATGTTGGCAAGGTAATAGTCCAATACGTTCATACTGAATCATATCAAGTGGATATTTTGGTTTTGTTGAACAATAGTGATTCACCCAGATTTGTTCAAGAATCTTACGAACACTGTATAATAGCGTGGTGATGCCATGAATGAATACACGATTTCTATTGCCACCATATCCTGTCCATTGACACAATGCATCTTTTTGTTGTAGACTGTTGTGCAACGGGGAATTGCAATGGAGGGTGCCACTGAAGCCTTGATTCAGCTCATCAAGGACCATGACCGTTGGGTGGATCCTCCTACGGAGGAGTAGGCTCAGGCTGTTTCCTGTAGTTCGTTTTACTAGCAGAAATTACAGTATATCCACACAATACTTCCCTACACGTATTGTACATCAGCTGAGAAATTTAGTAGAAACACAGGTCGTTGTGATTCTGCAACACCCTGATGAAGCATAAGCACTTTAGAAGCTTCTTGAAATCTATCTTAAACTGTATCTAGAATGACTACATATGGAAGAATGGTGATCTTGATTCAAGAATATTCCACCGTTCAGAACCAATATGCTCCCTAAGATTAACAAGACAGTCCAAACATTGCCGTCGCTGGTTTGCTATGTAGTGAAAGTACAAACAACTAAGCTGTCTTATCTAAACGTATTAGTGTACTGAAGCCATAACATCTTTTTTCGTTCTAGTTTCTGCGAAAATACTAGACAAGAGATATTGCAAGTCACACACGATGTCATGATTTATATGTTCTTACATTACTGAACCATTGTCAGGATACTGTTCTGAAGGTCGCCCTTTTATGCTTGTTTTTCAACACATATAAATCTTCGTGGAATGGTCATCAATAAAAGTCACAAAGTATAATGCTCCATCAATGGATTTTATGGTCATGAAGAAAAGATTAGTGTGAACAATATCAATAACATTCTCCACACGAAGTGGTGGAGTTTACGATATACAACCCTATGTTATTTGTCAGGCAAATAAGGTTCAATGGGTTTCAATATTAAACGTTTAAACGCAGGGAGGAACTCCACGCGAGCAAGAGTCTGCATGCTCTACTCACTTATTTGACTCTTGCTCTAACAAATCAAAAGTTTCCCCCTTTTTGCAGGTTATCCTTTTCTCCACGCATTAGATCTGTATGTGGTCTTTTCACTGGTCGGTGGAGCATAGGCAAGCCATGGGTTTTGGAAATAGACATTTGGAAACGGTAATACATGACTTATACAAACAGTGCAGCCAGCGGCTTGACAATTACTACCTATATGAAAGACGAGTGGAATGCCGCATTGAGAGCGTCCCTTCTACTGTTCATCAATGCTCCAATGAACAGTGATGAACAGTGTTAAACAGTTCTTCGATCCGCGTCGTCGGCTGCCGATCCAACGGCCCGCACATCATACACGTGACGTTGTTGCAAGAAAACCCCTCGCAGATCGCAACACTGCCCCGTAGTCCACACTTTCTTACTACGGAGGACCTATTTGAGATTTCCACCAAACCCAGGGTCCTCGCTGAAAAACCGTCTCCATACAACCCTCCCTCTCCTTCTATCCCCCCGTGCGATGCCGACGTCGGCGCCGCCGCCGACGCGCCGCCTCGCCGCTCCGCCCCTCCCCACTCAAATCGTACCTCACGGCGTGCTCCGCCGTCACGCCCTCTCCATCGTCGCCAAGTCTTGCGTGATGGGACGCCCGCGAAGCGCCGGATTTGTCGCCGCCATGCTCCTGCTTCCGCCGTCGCGTCTCTGCTCGCCGTCGGCGCCTCCGGCTACCAAATGGTACGCCGCGCCGCCCGTTCGGCTCCCCTCGACGTCGTCGCGCACTCCCAGGCTTGCGCGCACACGCAGCTGTTCGAGCGCGAGCTCGGCAGCAGCGCGGCCGCATCCGCCGACGAGCTGCTGCTTACGTCACACGCTGACGACATGCGCGGGCCCACCTGTCAGTTCCAATTTCCGTAAATGAATTCCAAAACAGAAAAAAGCTTGACGTGTGGGACCCACCTGCCAGAAATTTCGCAAATACAGGAAAATACTAAAATTCAAATAACTCATATCTTCTAATGTACGATTCAAAATATTGCATAGAAAATACAAAAATATTTTAAATTCAACCAATTTTCAAAATTCCCACAAAAAAAGGATGCACCAAAAAATACTTTGTGCATAAAAATAAATGCAAACAATATATCAAAAATCTTCAAAACTAACAAGTTTTTAGACTTCCACACAAAAGTTGCACGAAAAAAATCCAAAAAAAATGCAAACAATATATCAAAAATCTTAGAAATTAACACGTTTTTAGACTTCCCAAAAAACTTCCCCCACAAAAGTTACACGAAAAAAAAACCATTGTACACATTTACAAATTTAAGAAATTTTAAAGTTTACGAAATTTTCAAACTTCCACACTAACTAATAAATGTCCATTTTGTTGAAAATGTGTGGGACCCACCTGCCAGAAATTTCGCAAATACAGAAAAATGCTTAAATTCATAAAACTCATATCTTCTAATGTACAGTCGAAAATATTGCATATAAAATACAGAAATATTTCAAATACAACAAATTTTCAAAATTCCCACAAAAAAGAATACACCAAAGATACTTTATGCAAAAAATGGAAACAATATATCAAAAATCTTCAAAATTAACAAGTTTTTAAACTTCCCCAGAAAAGTTGCACTAAAAAAATCCATTGTACACATTTAATAATTTAAGAAATTTTAAAGTTCAACAAAATTTTCAAACTTCCACACGAACTAATAAATGTCCATTTTGTTGAAAATTTATTTGATTAGTTTTCCATATATTTTTCTACTTTACCGCTTTAAAAAAAAGGATTTCAAAATTTTCAATCACAACAGGCACGTCATGTGACCGTACACTTTTAACACAAAAAATTGCACCAAAAATACGTTGGGTACAAAAAAACTGCAAACAATATACGAAATTTTACCAAATTTACCAAATTTTCAGACTTTGTACACAAAAAATGCAAACAAACAAACAAAAACATTGTGCGCATTCAAAAATTTAGGAAATTTTTATCTTCACGAACTTTTCAAACGTTCCACACAAATATCCACCACGGGCGCGGCGTGCCGCCGCGCTAAAATTCAACTAGTAGTGTTTTATGTTGATGCAACGAAGCTTCATGTTATTTGCTTTTTTAGATGGTTGATCCATGTATGTACCCTATGTGATCCATGAGTTATACTCTTCCGTGAACAAATTTTAGTAATGCAATAAAATGGCTACATGCATCAATCGATGCAGAGGCCGGTGATCTCCCCTTTTCCGGAAAAATATGCCTAAGCCTCGTGACAGAAGTCAACCAAAGTGTAATTCTTGACGACATTCAACACTTTATTACACGGCTTTGTTTTAGTCACATAGGGACAATCTTGCTTACTCCCTCGAGGTACAATCAAATACCCTTGTGCAAGATTCCATTTTCCATCACCAAAGTAACCTTCATGGATGATATCATCTAGCTTTCCCACTAGCAACAAATTCAGTCGTATATCGGGAACATGCCTCAAATAATCAATCACCAACCCGCAACTTGTGTGTGTCCTTGCCAACAACAGTTGATGAATAACAATTATCCTTCTTCACCTGGCTAGTAATGCCGCTGGTATAGGACATGAAATACTCCTTGTATGATGTGATACTGAAGGACGACCTAAATCCACATTCAAACTCATGGCATCATCACGAACAACACTATATCATTCTTCATCTTTAATGACTAGATAGTAAACATTCTCGTCTTTTTGCTCGATTTTCTTTGCATATTTACCCTCTGCAAACACAATGAAAGCAAGTATACGATTTTCTTCGTCTTTACTTTGAACTTCCCCTAAATTTATGAATCTGGCTTGTCTGCGTCCACGGTTCTAGTTCTTGCCATAGGATTCAGCCACATACGCATAAGAAGAAGAGGCATATCACTCTTTTTCTTCTTTATGGCTTCTTCATTTAGCATGCTAATCCTCACCGTCCTTAGAGTCGGCATTCCATCCGCAGCTAAATTTCTAACTGACATAATAAGTTTGGTTCAACTGCCAGGCATGGAAATCAGCAACAACAATGTTCGCACCTCATACTCAGAGCTAATCTTCATCAATAAAAGTCGATTTCTATAAAATTTGAAGACATTATAGTGTTCAGTCACACTGCTGCCTTATCGGTACTCAAGCTTTGCAAGTCTTCTTGTTACAGAGTCCTTGTTCATAGTTGTGTTCCTCATACATGGACATCTCATATGCATTTTGTCATTTGCAACATGGTGGAATATATTGTGGTTAATGTACAAATGAATCATACCTACTGCCTTTCTGTTCAGCACTCTCCACTCTTCTTCCGTGGCATCGGTTGGTATTTTCTCTTTCACAACTGCCTCATACAAATATTTGCAATAAATGATGTCTTTCATCATGCTTCTATAATGTGTAAATGGAAAAATAAGTTTCATCATGCCACTTGTGGTGGCCCCTTCTTCCAAAGCCATTGTGAGCGGCAACTTCAGCAACAATCAAGCAACTAAGATAAGAAACCTTTTGAGAGCAACCTTTGCTCTGATACCACACTTATGTAGATTACCACAATTTAACGTGATTAGATAAAACATGCAGCGGAGTCAATGTATAACTTCACGATCATTGTGTACTAACTCACAGATCGTTGCTCGTGTCAGAAGGAAACATACGCATCCAACATATATGGAGCTAAGACAAGTCATGGGTGCACAGAACACACATGTAGGATGGGTACTATAAGATTTCAACAAGCATGTAGGACAAATTCTATGTTCTCTTAACCCAAAAGTGCATCAATAATGTCAACACAATCATTCTTTACATGGATAACGCCTCAACTTGAGGAGAAAAACCACAAGCCGAAACCATGCAATCTTTTTCTACAATCATGAAGTCCGGCCGGGAGATGCAACAATTTCGTGTCTAGTGTGCACTAGATGATCTCATACGTCTATCACAATTCTTGAATGCCAACCGAAGATTTGGCAGCCCAAGAGTTGGGATTAGAACAATCTCACCAAAGATAGTTGAAGGCACAACTGAAGGAGACAAGTTCGTCTATGTGAACTTCACAACCTAGTGGAGATCACCATTTGATTGATTTCAAGCTCTTTTTCAACTTATTCTCCATCTCTTCTCTCTTAGTTTCCTTTCTTACTTCTAAATGGAGGCTTACCTAGAATTTCGTCACTCCACCTAGTGGCAGGGTTTCTGGATGAGACGGTTAACATCTCCCATCTCTCATGTGTAAAATCCAAAATGCCACTATGTCATAACCTTAAAGGTTGGTGGCCTCTTGCACATGTTTGGTATGGCTGAAAGATAAGTTGTCCAATCTACTCAGAACATTAACCAAGTTGACTCGTGGAATCATGAGTTTTACGATTCTAGACCCAAATGATGGGAAATGAGAGATAAAACCAACCGGTCAAGACAAGGGAGGTGGGGCATCACACCACTGGGAGCAGGATGAATGTTGCCTCCAAACAAGGATGAGGGTAAGAGAACGCCACGATAACGGCTCCTAAGGGTGGAAATCCTTGGGTCTCTGTGAAGACCCAAGAGCTAGACCAAAACCGTTTGTGATCATCCTTATGAACTCTATATGATGATTTCTTATGTGGTTGTGAGCGCTGGTGTTCGAAATAGAGGTTCTAAGTTGAATCTGACCATGTGACCCTACATTTATCTAGTCACCCGCACAGCGTATGCTTGGATGACAAAAAATTGGAACAAATATCCTCAATCTTGGCATGTGACAGAATCAATATTTTTGTGAAAACAAAAGAGGAACTTAAACTACAAGTTAGCTAACTAATGATTATTAAGGCGAAAGATTGGGAACAAGTTGAAGGATCACAAGGGTTGCCCGTTTTCACCGCCTTGAAAAAGTTTGAACCGTGTACGTTGAGCTCTATGTGCTCGCCTGTACGTAGCATTTGGCATGCATCCACCACTAGTGTATCCGTGTAACTTAACCGCACGTGTGTAGGATGATCACCATGCGTGTACATTAGTTTCTCTCGGGGGAAGGTGTAATATTCCTTTGCACTGTGTTGATCAGATTCTTGGTCCCCTGCTTAATTAGTAGCTCAAGGCTTGCTGCAGCAGGTGCATTTGTCCTGCTCGTGCTTCATAGCCTGTAGAGACACGTACAAGCAGACGACAACGCTCCTTAAAAGCTCCATGATCATGCCTAGTGCGACTAACATATTGATGGATGTAGAGCTAGCAGAGGAAGACACATATATACCTGAAGCTGGCTCTGGAGGCCCTTGATGTGCTCAACAGCGAGGTCCAACATGTCCGAAGTGCTCGTTTGCTGTTGAATGTTGCCTCAACAAATATTAGCCCATGATCACTTCAATTGCTAGCTACCATATGCTGCGGAGAGAAGACACTATGAGTAGTTTTACCTTGTCCATGTTGGGCACTAGGTCCTGCAACTTCCTGAGCTTCTCGCTGATCCTCGTCCTCCGCTCCCTCTCGGCTATGCTCCTCGGGTGCGTCGCGCAGCCGCGCTTGGCCCGCACTTTGAACGCCACCTGATCCTGCTGCTGCTGCGCCTGCATGTACTTGTCCGCCAGCTCCAGCGACGACGAGCTCCCCATGCCACTAAACTGAGACTCGTACCCGCCGAGATCGAGTGTGCCGATGATGTCTCTCGACTCGTCCCACGGCCCCACGATGGAGAAGCCCCCGCTACTGCCCCCGGTCGAGAAGGACCGTGACACTGCGTGTGCGCCGCCCGAGTGCCCAGCACCGCGAATGGCGTCGGCGCCGGGGAACAAGGCGGCGCCCTCGGAGATCCGTGATAGGTTACCGGCTCGCTGCGCCCCACCAGCCGTGAAGCTTGCCTGCGACTTCAGCTTCGTGCTGCCGGTATTGTTGCGATGGGCTTCCGTACCGCCTCCTCCGGCTCTTGGACCATGAAATCCTGATCGGAATATTAAGGAGAGTTGAGCAAAGAGAAAAACAGTACGTTAAAAGATTGCCAGGATCCGACTACTGATCATCAGTTCAACACTAAACCTTTCGACCTACTGAGAAAAAACCCCAGTCGATGAGATGTGTGTAACTAGTGTAAAACTGTACATCTAGAATGCATCAACCAAACCAATGAATAAAACAATATGTACAAGTACAAAAACAAATAAATACAGTTTCACATTAAAAATGTGCCACCGGTGTATATGGAAAGAGCAATTATAGAGCAAATAGACAAAATAGGCTGATATAAAAATACTCCCTCCGTTCACTAATATAAGGCACATTGGACCCATTTCAATTTTGACTACATACATACTAATATGAGTGAACCTATATGCAAAATAAGTCTAGATACATTTAAATCAAGAAAATTAAATGATGGGTCCAGTGTGCCTTATATTAGTGAACTGAGGGAGTATATGTTGACTGATCAGAAGCAAACCGTATTAATTAACAAATGTCTGCAAATAATGTAGCACCCCTCAATTTTGGACCCAATCCATTTTTACTTGATTTTTTAGTGAGTTAAGTATGGCAGGAAACACCAATTTAGTCGAACAATATGTAAAACGTAAACTAACACCCCCTAATTTGGCTAATTGATGCATATTTCGTTTTGGTTACTAAATATTTATTCAACTTTCAGTGCCCTCGTCTCGACTGGAAATTGTTTATCTGGCAATAAGAAAATTAAAAAGGAGGAAACGGGCTTATAAATTGATAGAATCATAGAGAAATAATATTGGATAGATTGATATTGATAACATCGTTAGTGACTTGGATCTAGAAATGAGAAAAAAAGTAAGGTAATATTTGTAAATTATTAGATATGAACATTGATTTTGAATGCACTTTTACCTATTAATATTTTATACATTAGATATATCTATTAGATTATTTTGATACTTATATTAAGGGCCCTTGAGTTCAAGTTTTGTCCTGGGCCCCCAAAATCTCACGACCGGCTCTAAATCTGACAACAAGAGCAAGCCACACTAGTAGTTCGAGATGCACAATTTGGCTAATTGGAGCATTCCTTTTACAACCCCATATCTTCTGAAGGTCGGGAACCCCTCTCCTCTCTCCCTCTCGCGTCGCCCCCGCGTGGCGGCCGGGAGGGAACCCTAGCCGCCGCCCACACCCCACCTCCTCCTCATCCTCCTCTCCCGCCGCCGCCAGAGGGCACGGTCAGGCAAAGCCTGGCCGGCGTCGGCGGCGGCGGGACCTCTCCCGTCCCTTTGCCCGCAGGAGGTAGCGCGGGTGCCGTCCTGGGGCCAGGCGTGGCGCGGCCGCCGGCGCCACGGCGTGGCTGCTCCCTGCGGCGGCGCAACGGTGGCGTGGTGGCCTACTTTGGGCAGATCGGCGACAAGGGCGTGGTGACCAGATCACGGCCATCTTCAAGTGGTCGTCGGATTTTGGAGATCGGCCGGTGCAAGCCGGGCTTAGGCCGACGATTGTAGCGCCCTTGGGTGTCGTTGCCTTGTTGAAGGGATCGTCACTGTGAATCACCCACCTTCTGCACAAAGTTCCGGGGGAAACCCTAGATCTGGGCTACCAGATCGGACGATGGCTGCACCCTCGGTGTAGTTTACCCTCTTGAGGGCTCGTTTTGGAACACGTGACGCCTGGGGAGGTCTGCTGGTGAAGTTGAGTTTCATCTACAATGACGATGACGACGGGTTATGGCAGCGTGGTGCAGCGAGGATCCGACGACGGTTGTGACATGGTGGACTCGCGCAGGGTGGAGGCGCAGCCAGGTGTCTTGGTGGCATCGGCCGTAGGCCTGGCGAGAGTCATTGCTTCGAACTGCACGCTGGAGTTGGGTTGGCGGAAGATGTTGGAGGCGATTTCCGGATCATGTGCACAAGACGCTATCTCTGAGTTAGACAAGGAGCCGACGACGGCTGTGGCCGAGGCACAAGGCCCCATTTCCTTGTCGTTTGTGCTAGTTGTGGTGTTTTCACTGTTGGTTGGTTTCAGCTTGTATTCGTTCGTTGTAAGGCTTTTTCCAGCTATGTTGACTAAATGAAATAAAAGCCGTATGCATCGAGCTCCCCTTTTCTAATTTTTTATTTATTTTTCCTACATCTGCTCACCCTAGCTAACCACACCCTTGCGTTTGTGCAGCGAATACATCATCATTACTGCCATTTACCAAAGAGCATGGTGGCGGAGGTGACTATCAGCAAGGGATAATAGTGGTTGATCCTCTACTCCATGGAGTTGTGATATCAACGACTTTGTTACGGAAGGGGGTGGCGAGCTACAACCAGGGACGGAGCCAGGATTTGAGTATGATGGGGGGGGGGGGGGGGGCGAAGAACATTACGACCACACAATAGTAGAGATGTTGTATTTTTTTTGGTTCAAACTTGATCCGCATTTTCTCCGGCTGTTATGGGATTTTAAACTTGAGTTTGTATATATCAACAATACTAAAATCAACGTGTCTCCTCAATTAGTGAGATTTTTTTTGAGCAATTAGACTTCCAATTGATCACCGGAAGCTCGTAAATCTAACTACAGCTACTAATCTAACAATCTACAAAAAAACATGCTACTACTCTAACAACTACTGAATACAGGTGCTAGTCTTGCATACAAATGTCAGGGGGGCCGATCGTTGGGGGTGGGGGGGGGGGGGGGGGGGGGGGTGTGAAAATGATCCCATGCTTCCACATCCATGAGTATAGTGCAACACACTTGGAATTTACCTTCTATTTGCATTCACTATACGTACGTGGTGGCATTTGGTGCCCGACCCACTGACTCAGGTGCAAATGCAAACTCTCATCTGATGTCGTTGCATATCATCGCCTTCCTCTTTATCATGTGTGCAAACCCTGACTTCAACGGCCCCTAGCTCCTCCTGTCTAGGTCACCATCGATATCGCCCAAGATCTCAAGTATCATACCATGCCGAGGTCGTGCATAGCCATGCCTTGCCCTCTATATACCGTATGTGGCTCCAATTTAGACCTTAGCGCTCAACAACACACTTTGGCGACTATGGTCTAGTTCCCTACCACATGGAACTTGAGCCAAAGTTCACCTACAAGATAGGCCGACGTGGAGCTTGTTGCACATGAATTGTTCAATGAATACCAAAGACATAGAAGGACTATCGGGAGGATGTAGAGAAATAGACAAGAGCGTGCAAAACATAGGCCACGCACCTCACCATGGAAAGTTTGTATTTTTTGCAACAAAGACTCGTTTGGACTACACATGCACCATTTAGGCAAAATTTTGAGCTAGTGATAAGATTTTTAAGTCTATTAAGTTCAAACTAAATTGATCCCGCCAGCTAAGTTGATTGACCTGTATGGTGCAATTTAGCTATCCATTTTTCTTTCTTAGACTACTCATAGTGGGGAGTAACATAAAATAGTAACATGCGCATGTTACTAGTCTATGTTACTACCTCTATAGTGGGTAGTAACATAAGTTTAGTGTCATGCAAGTCCTCATAGACTCACATTGCATTGAAATATGTGATGTTACCGTAACTAGCTATGTTACTCCAACCTCTTCTCTACTCATTAATTTTTTGCCACATCATCTTTTTTACCTATGTAACACTAAAGTTACTAGTTATGTTACTCCCACTACTATGGGTAGTCTTATACATGCCTCGATCCATCTGACATTATAGTATGCTATTGAACGATGGAATCTTGTTCTCGGAATAAAGAAGGAGGAGATGATTAATTAATCAAGTGCGGGCCAATAGAGGAAAGGTGTGCATGTGATTACGGCGTGGACACGACTAGAAGTTCGCGGTCCATGTAGGGGCGCGCATATACGTTACTCTATATAGCCAACGCTGCTATGACGCCATCGTGGATCCGTCAGCTGAACCTGGCCGGGAGGACAAAGCTCGAGCCACCATGCCAAGTGGCCAAGTGGGCATGCCACCCTAGTCGGCCGTTGATTAGGACAAGTGGTGGCATTAGTTAACCTAACCGTGGTTAGGGTTTGAGGCACTAATTAATCCATTAACTGTATTCTTCAATGTGCAACCAGACGAAAAGCATTGACTCCCTGCTCTTCTTTGAAGTCTTGATGGCTTTTCGTGCCATTCTAAACAAAAGGTTAGCGAGAAGCCAAGCAAACACAAGGGTGCAAGTGGTGAAAGAAAAGGAATGAGTAATTGCAAGTAGGTTTATAAAACATGACAAACTAGAGAGAGACTTGAATATAAAAGTACATGCAAACAGAATAAAAGCGTGTTGTTTCAAGAGAAACCGCCTGTCAAGCCCTTAGTTTTGCATCCCCTCCCTAAGCAGTTTTCTTTAGATCACACAAAAACACACCCCAGTCAGTTTGTACTGCACCATAAGATTACGAAATACAATTGAAAGAAGTTATAGACTAGTGTGTCGTTTGGCAAATTGGCCAAAACAAAAACTGTAGATATAGTACTATGCGTACATGTACGTTTATAGGAAATCTAATCTGCCCAAAACAGGCGGGAGTGGTTGGCAAGTTGCCCGGTCGACCTCATTCACGCAAGTTGCAGGAAGCGGTCGGCTAGCGCTAGTGGAGCTGCACTTTTGCGGCGCCCCCAGGGCCAGGGGCCAGGTAAAAACAGCGCAGCTTTATTCCTTGCTCTAGAAAGTTCGGAAGAAAGAAGAAGAAAGCGCGCGAAAATGCTGCTCATCCGCTGTGGGTGGGTGCGCGGGGAACGAAAAACATGGGCACGATCGATGCTGCCATCACGTGCGTGCCCATTTCAGGCCCTTTCTTTGTTTTTCCTCGACATGAACATCAAGATTTATGGCAGAAAATTCAGCTAGCTAGCTTGTAGTATGAGAATGCCATTAATCCAGGCGGGGCCAAATGAATGAGCTGGTAGGCGTTACCGTCGTCGACCATGAGGTTGGAGAAGAAGCCAGCGGGCGAGCTGCTGTGGCGGGCCAGCATATCGCTCCACCGTCGCCTTCATCTCCTCCTCGCCACGGCCGCCGCCGCCGCGGAAATGGGCGCGGTGGACTTCATGGCCGCGCCCAGCGAGATGTCGCCTCCTCCGTACCGCAGGCCACCACCACCAGCAGCGGCCTCGTGCTCCCGTGCTGCCCCGACGACGAGGACGAGGTGGGTTCCCCACCTCCTCCTCCCGCCGGCATGAACCTCCTCATGTAGATACCTTCCGGCTCGGCTGCATGCGGCGAGCTAGAGGCCGGTCGTGGACGATCTGCGTGTGCGTTCTGGCGTGGAATATTGATACGGCCAGACCTATCCTATATGCGATTCTTCTTCTACGCTGGAGAGAGGGTGCAAGTGGGGAGGAGGAGGGACGGCGAGAAGAGCTTTAAAGGAAAGATGGGTTCCCGTGATTGGTTCTTGGGGCGTGTGAGGCGGCGTGGGGACCGACAGAAGACGCGGGTGGGTTTGCGTCGACCTACAAGTGGAAATTAGGATCCATCGGCGCCTTCGTTTCTTCCGAGTTTTTGATACGGAGGACTCTCGAGGGGAAAGGGTACTGTCTCTTGCCTATTGGCACTCTATCTACTCTAGGTTTAATACTACGTGTTCAAATACGGCGTTTTGCTGGTCCAACGGACGGCCAGGATATGTAAAACTAGGGTCGACTCAGCTAAGAGCATCTCTGGCAGATCCACCACCAAAATTTGGCCGATATGCGGTTCAGCGCCATTTTTTTCGGGGCACACTATATCCATTCCCTCTGTCGCTATATCATCAGTACCGCGCTCGATTTAGGGTTCCTCCCTTTTGTACGCCTCCCATGTCCACTTCTCAGGTAGATCCATGGATGGTTCATCCGGACGCGGGCATGACGGCCTAGGCGAGGGCAGCCGCGCGCCTCTGGGCGGCCACGATGTGGAGGCGGAGTCATCGCTGCGGGCCTTGGACCTATCCTTCTCTCAGGACGGCTACTCTCCTCCGACGACGACTCCTACTCCTCTCCCGACGAGTCCTCCACTGACGACGATGCCGAGGAGCACGCTGCACGGGTGGCGGTGGGAGAGAAGGAGCGGTGCGCCAATGCATAATGTTGCGCCAACTCGTGAATGCAAGTAGTGCGGCGGCGCGACGGCGGCCGAAGGCCCGGTGATGATTCTTGAGGCTTCGTTTGCTTAGTCTAGGGTTAGGTGTCTTATTAGATCTCTGAACTATGTTTCCTCCGTATGATGAATTATGTTTGGTTGGTGAACTATGTTTTTGATGAACTGCCACCATGACTTTTCTAGCGCGGCGTTCTTTTTTAATTAAATTATTCAATATGAATTTGCAGTATCCGTTCCGCATGATGTTTTTGCAAACCGTAAAATGAGTTTTGGGGTACCTCAAACTGATTTTCCGGCTCGTTTTATACGGTATCTGTTGGAGATGCTCTAAGTTGTGAAATGCTGGAAACTACGATCGGCCAAGGTTTTTCGGCTCTAATTAATAGCGGGGAAATACACCTAGAAGACCACAACGTACGTACAGTACGTACGTAGGGTGCTGGCGTAGTGCTGAGGAATCTTGGCAGCACATCTTCGTCGGAATCAATTCAGCTGCACGCAACAAAAATTCAAGAAAGTCCAGTTTGCGATGTACCCACGTGGATACACGTAAGTGATGTTGCTATGTAGTGTAGTTTGCCGAAATCAAGTGGGGGTATCGCCGTCAGTATCTGCACGTATTAGAGGAAAAAATACCGGAGATACATGCACCTAGCTAGCGCCCCACAAACGACGAGGCGCGCTGCAGTTTATCACCAAGTTGCGCGAGTTCTTTATCCCCCTCATGGCGTACCCGAACTTGATCTCTACAAGATATAGAAGAAAACCGGCAGCCTGATCTGGACCCAAACAACGGTGCCAGCTCGGCCCCGGCGTATCGACTTTGCTGACTGCCGTTTACGGTATGTACCGTGTGTACCCACTAACGTCTACGTACGTTTTGGATCGACCACTGACAAACATTGCGTGTCCGAGGAACGAAGATACAATGATGAAGCGCGAGCGGATGATCCCGTGAGTCGCAAGCGTGGTGTGCCAGAACTAGTAACATGTGCTTCTGCTTGATGATACGGCTTACTCTTCATAGATTCATCATTGCTAGTGCTACGATGCGGTTCAATAACACTTGTGGAGAACATGTCTAGCGATACCCAACTTTAAGTCATACCAAGCTCAAAATTTGAATTTACAAGCCTCCAAACCAATCGAAAAATCATTAGAGAAACGTTTCAGAAAAATCATTAGACAACCAATATGGGACAAAAAAATTGTCTACAGGAGTCTGGAAGCTGGTTTTTTCGTTCACCTTCTGCGGCTGTTAGTCTGCTCAGGAACACCCATCCATTTTTTTTCAGTCTGGTTTTCTTGTTAATTTTAATTTTTTTTTGGTGTGAAATCAAATAACGATCACAAATTTAATAAACTGTCAAAAACCATATTGAAATGGTAAAAGCGCCGGCCGCGGATGGCGGGGTAGGCAGTTGGGGCCGGTCCATTGCCTGTTTCTTGAGTCGTCGGGGCTGTACGCGACGCTAAAGCGGGGAGCTCTTATACATCGCTTCGAGGCGGCGATTCAACGTCGTGCCGCCTGCACAGGTACGTAACTGGGCCCGGCCATCTGGTTGCGCTCAGAAACTATTTCTTTCCTTCGCTGTTTCGTGATTTCGTCCGTTTCAGCGGGCTGTCATGAAGCGATCCAGAAGGAGCTCCATATAAGCTGCGTTCCAGTGTAGTATAGCGCTTGATAGCAAAACAACTTGAGCATTAAAAACAACGTATAATTTGTTTTTGAGCAGAAACTATATAGATGTTTCTAATGGAACCATTTTTAAAAATTGAAACCATTTTACGAATTTGGAATCATTTTCAATTTTAGAACCATTTTACGAATTTGGAACCATTTTTTATTTGGAACCATTTTAAAGTTGTAACCATTTTAAATTTAGAACCATTTTCAAAATGGAACCATTTTTAAATTTGAAACCATTTTCAAAATAGAACCATTTTAAAATTTGGAACCATTCTCAGATTGGAAACATTTTCAAAATGGAACCATTTTCGAATTTGGAACCATTTTTTATTTGGAACCATTTTAAATTTGAAACCATTTTCAAAATGGAATTTTTTCAAATTTGGAACCATTTTAAATTCGGAAACATTTTCAAAATCGAACCATTTTCAAATTTGGAACTATTTTAAATTCGAAACCATTTTTATATTTCGAAACCATTTTTATATTTCGAACCATTTTTAAATTCGGAACCATTTTCAAAATGGAACCATTTTAATTCGGAACCATTTTAAATTTGGAACCATTTTAAATTCGGATTTTTTTTAAATTTGGAACCATTTTCAAAATGGAACCATTTTAAATTCGGAACCATTTTTTAATTTGGAACCATTTTCAAAATAAAACATTTTTAATTTAGAACCATTTTAAATTTGGAACTATTTTTAATGTGGAACCATTTTCAAAAATGAAACCGTTTTTAAAAATGAACAATTTTAAATTTGAAACTATTTTAAAAATAGAAACATTCTCAAATTTTAAAATAGTTCCAATTTTAAAAGAATTGAAAACAAAACAGAAAAATAAAAAAGGGAACAAAAAAAGAAACGAAAAGAAAACGAAAACAAAAAAGAAAAACGAAAAACGAAAAAAAGAAAATAAAGAAAATCGAAAAAGGAAAAAAGAAAAGAGAAGAAAAGAAAAAGGAAAGAGAACGTACCTTTATCTGAACCATTTTAGAGTACAACATGCGTTTGTGCGTGCGTGATACTTATTGGGCCGGCCCAGACGTCAAATAGAACTTAGAAACTCCCGCGTCGTGTGCACCTCATTGGGCTGGTTTTCATACGGCCCGACAAATAACTTGAAAAAGAATAGTAAAAGGTAAAGAGTATTAGACCAGAAATTGGGCCTAATAGTCAAACAGAAAAAACAAGAAAGATAGTGGGGTTGGTGGGCTTCTTGATGGACTAGGTCGGCTCAGTTAGCCGAGTAAGACCGGCTCACTTCTTTTTTCTTCTTTTCTCTTTTTCTTTTCCTGAATTTTTATTCGGAGTTATATTGGATCAAAACACTTTAAACAAATTCTGAAAAATTTGTAAAATATAAAATAGGTATATTTAGAATTATAGAACCAATTTTCGTCCAAAAAATATAGATATATTGTTATGCACTTTGGCCTTATATGGTTATTTATGCAATTCCCAAAATATGTCTAGGTTTTAAATAAAGTAGCCCCAAATAAAATCTACAAAATTTCTATAAGATAGTGTTTTCTAATATAGAACATATTAAACTCATTTTATTCTCCAAATAGTTTTTAAAGCATTTTAGGCAATATACCTTGCATGATCATTTAAATAATTTCAACCCTCTAGGGTTTATATATTCCCTCAAAAGTATTTTTAAAAACTCTATTCATAATTCAGAAAAAGTATAATATCCCGACACATGATTATATTTTTAAAAATTAATTTTATTACAATCTCTCTCGGAAATTTAAACCAGTGTAGGAAAATGTATCTTCTCTACTACAAAAATCTGGAGTGTCCTGTCTCGGCCTACACGGACGAAAGGACGATGGAACGCATCGTGACCGCCCGCTCGCGTGTTCACGTCTATGTAGACCGTTCGATCTGCTGAGTGACGTGAAGCCATCTCTCCTTCCTCCTACCCGCGGCGCCCTCCTCACCCGACCAATCTTACCATGAGCCCTAGCAGTTCTCCTCCACCCTCGGCGTCGCCCGATCCACGCTGCCTGTCGGCGAATCGAGTCTCCGGCGACCGAATCGAGTGACGGAAGGAAGTAATCGATCCGTGGATGTCTTGTTTCTCATCGCTCCCATGGGATCCGGTACCTGCTCGCTGCTGCTGCCAGGAGTTCGACCCAGTCCCTGCTCGCTGCCGCCGCAAGGAGTTTGACCAAGTCCCTGCTTACTGCCGCCGCCAGGAGTTCTACCCCGCCCCTGATCATTGTCGCCGCAAGGAGTTCGACTCCGCCCCTGCTCGCTGGCGCCACCAGGAGTTTGACTTCGACCCCGCCCCTACTCGCTGCCAAAGCCATGAGCTCGCCACCATCTCCAAGATCCCCTCTCCGTAGCTACAAGATCCACGCGGCAGGGTCCCTGGCTCCACGGTGAGCACTTACTCTATTTCTAGCCCAACCCCGACCAGGAAGGACGTGATGTTGAGGACGGGGAGAAGAAGATCACCGATGACCAGCAGGAGGTGGAGTGAAGGTAGGACGAGGAGTTCAAGAAGTTCATGGGCAACCCATCCATCGAGGCTGACATCAAGCTCGGGGAGTTCCAGATCCGTGTTGTCTCCTGTCCAGGATGTTGTCGCCATCTCCCCCTTCCAGGACCGCATGGGCGCATCCCCTGAAAAGGTAGGCGAGCTTCCCGCTTTTCATTATTTTTGCACTTTCAGATTCTAGAGTGATATTTTTCCTTCAAGTTCTTTCCCAAACTCTAATTGATGATGATTGTGTTAGATCGATCTCCACGAGGCCATTGGAGTCCAATGACTCCACGACCGATTCCCGCGCCCTGATCGGGGGTGCCCAACCGATCGATGGTTGGTGGGCCCCTGTGACCCACGCTACTTAAAGGGTGGGGGGCCGGTAGCACACGGCATGAGGTTCACCTGTGCGCCACCGCCCCACCAACATGCCCTACTGATCGAGGGTTAGCGCGGTGCTCACGGGAAGCACCACCGACGCCGCTGCCTACACCGCAGCCACTGTCCACTGTCACCACCGCCGCCGTCCACCATGACCGGCAGCTCGAGCGCATCCGCACAAGGAGAAGGTACATGTTTCTCCTCCTCCTATCCTTCTACCGGTATTGATCTAGTCTAGAAGTTCTTGCGGATTTAACATTGGTATCAGAGCCGCTACGGCTAGATCCTACTCGTGTAGAAGAGAGAAAACAAAGGAAAAAAGAAAACCCCTCCCGTTGGAACCCTAATCCTATCCAGAAAAGGGAAAAGATGAAGAAAACTCACCGGTCGGCCTCGGGCTCGCCGGCAAAGGACATCGCCGTCACAGCCGCGTCAATCCTCTTGATCCCGATGCGCACCAACTGGGGCATCGGGAAGAAGATCTCACCCCGTGAGGGGCAAAGAGAAAGTTCACAAAAAAGAACTCCACCACCGGCCGCCGCCGGCAAAGGGCGCCGCCAGCTGAGCCGCTTGACGGCGGTGCGCCCACCCTCGGGTGCACGCGCCGGCAAGAGGGCCAGCGGGGGGCGCCGCCACCATCCTCGCCTCGCTGCGCCTTCGGGGTTGTGGGGGGTCGAGGGATGGAAAGAGCAGAGAGGAGAAGTGGAGGTGGGGGGCTAGCAGGGCCGCGGTGCCTCGCCGGAGAACGACGGGCCGCCGGAGCGCTGCCGCTGCAAGAGGAGAGGAGAGGCCGCCGGCGTGCGGGACAGAGGAAAGGAGAGAAATGCGGCCAAGTTTTTAGTCGGACGGGTCAACGACCCGTTTTGTTCCAGCGACAAGAACGGGTGGCCGTCGGATCGCCATGGATGGCCAGGATGCGGTCCGATCCAAACCCTAACTCGCGCGCGGGCCATGGGCCGAAAGCTGCAGAAGGCCACTGCCGTGGGCCATGTTACGCGACGCCACGGGCGACAGTTAGTTACCGGCCGCTCACAGGCCGTGGGCCGAGCGGGCCGCACAGAACAGTTCCTGTTATTTTTCCAGTAGCATGTTTTAATCGTTTTGTCCAATTTTTGGGCAAATTTCATCATAGTTTTTCCTATTCAAATTTATCCAACAAATTTTTTGTTTAGGAAACAGAAAAGTAAAAGTAATGCTTCTGAAAAATATAAAGTTTATGAATTTTCTTCATTTTTCCGCTGCAAATAGTTAAAAGTAATTGCTTAAAAGCAATAAAGTGATAATTAATTTTTTTAAAGATGTGATAAAGTGAATAGTAAAAGGTAATTATGGTCATGTTATTTTACGACCAACGTTGTTAATAACATAATCATGATTTGTTAATCGTTGAACAGTGCAATGTTTGTGAAATACAGATAATATTTTACAGTTTCTGCTGTAAAGTAAAAGGACTCTCCTCTAATTAAATTGGAACCAACGGGAAAATTTAATTAGAGAGGAGGAAAAAGAGAAATACTTGTTTAACAGATTAATTATGGTATTGTTATTTTCTGACCAACGTTGATGATAGCAGTACTATAATATATGAGTTCTATAGTCAAAGGGCTAGATCTCTGATAATTTTGCATGAAAGTGATCAATTTTCAGAGAAAAGATAAAAGATCAAGAAATGCTCTTGAACTATAGAAATATGTATATTTCATGTTTCCGCTGAAATAGAGTTGATGATAATGTCATTTTCCAAACAGAGTTCTTTATTGCAATAGAAATATTATCATCATATTGTTTATGAGTTTTATGCATTGATTCTATTTCTGCCCAACGGTGATGTAGAATTAGTGTAGAAAGATGATGTTTCATTCTAATTCTGCCCAACGGTGATTTAGAATATAGAAGAAAGTTTTAAAGATTTAAGGTGCATATCTTTAACCAGACCAACGAAGGGTTATTTTTATGTTCATTATTGTTTATTATTATTGAATATTTTCTCAGACAAAGATTCTCATGTTTTCATTCGTGAAAGCAAAAGGATGGGTACTTGTGACCCGAAAGATGACCAAGAAAGGTCATAAAGTGAGAGAGTATGTTCTCTCTAAAGAATGACTGCAAAAGAAAAAGAATTCTTGGATGTTAATCCAAGAATACAAATAGATCATCGAGAGTCTTGTTTGACAAATGTCTTTCATGTACTCTCCATGCAGAAAACAAATAAATCATTCAGAGTTTTGTTTAACGAATTTCTTTCATGTACTCTATATGAAGAAATTTTTTAAACGAGCAACATGAATGCTTAATTTGACCAACGTTGGATTAAGCATGTGTATAAAAGAGTATTCAGATTTATTTCTGAATTTGATGATTGAATATGCAGTCTAAAGAGCCAATTGTGGCATCTATGCCTCTTAATTACCCGCATGACGGGAAAAGACGAAAATAATACCCACGTGGTGGAAAAAGTCTGGGAAAATACCCGCATGGCGGGAGAAATTTTTGACAAAGGACTTATCCTGTATGACAGGAAGAAGATGTGATGACTCATGTGTTTTTATATCGACCGCACACTTTATGTGTCATAGTTACAAAGCACTTAATGAGTCAAAAGAGAATAAAGTTACAAATGAACCTAAAGATAAGAATGTTATGCAAGTGTGACTTGCAGTACCATTGAGAAAGAACTCTTGTGAGTTTTGAAAAGGGAATGAGGAAAAAGTACTCCCATACATTAAAAGATAACTTCATATTGAATAAAGCAGATAATCAAAGTTTTGAAATTGTGGCAAAAAGGTTCTTGCCACATTTCGAGGGGGAGATAGAGAATGTTACAGAATAGAGAATGTTACAGAATAAACTCCCCTATACTTCAGATAATGTGATTCATATTATGCATCTAAGTGATCTATGATGAATTGTGATCGTCTGGTGAGTACGACGGTCATAATAATGATACCCCTAAAGTAAAGAGATAGATTTATTCCTATATCTTTTACAGCTCTGAAAGGAGACTAAGGATGGTACTCAAAGTGCCATAAAGAAGACAGATTGACATGTTAACAGAATAAACCCAAATAAAAAGGATTAAGGATACACCATTTTGGAGAAAATGGAGTAATCTGGGGGAGCATGGTATGAACATACCTAAGGCTCGAATAGATTTTATCTCGGGGAGCTTGTTGCTTTATAATAGAGATGAACAAGCAAACATGGATCTTGTGATTTAGGTCCTTGTAAGAGCTATAGCAATAGAAGACTATAGAATTAATTGCCTCTAGGCAATGACAGAACAACAACATCCCCATATGAGAAAAACAGATGACTATAAAGTCTATATCAGAGAAATTTAAATGAAGGTTGATCCCACCTCATTTACAGAAATTATAACCAGCGCTCAATCGATTTTGACAAGTGTCTACTTGTCTTAATGATTAGAGACTATGTGAATCCCGACGATGTTTGGGACTCATAAGTAATTTCCAATGGAGCCAAAACAGTAGGCTATAAAGGGTCTACAACGCCAATGTGACTCCAAAGGAAATATGTAAAAAGCGATTTTAAATCGAAAGATTTGCGCTAATAGAATAAACAGATTATAATGAGTGATAATGGCACATAATGATCTGAGTTACATCAGATGAAAGTAAATAACACAAGGGATCTTACGGACTAGAGCAAGTCTCTAGAATCAGAAGTTATTTTGGGTTAAAGAGAATGAGAGGACAATCGCTTTTCTACAAACTTATAGAATGGGAAATTCATTCCCTAATCCTGTGTATGTGGATGATATCCTACTTGCTAGTGGTGATGTCAATCTACTACCGACAGAGAAAAGAAGTTCTTGTCCTCAAAAGAGTATTCTCGGTAGAGTGTCTGTCGTTAAAAGTATCGAGATTTACTAAGAAAAGAAGAAAAGGGGTATTAGAAATATCGCATGGACATGCTGAGAAGAAGTCTCTAAAGCATTCATGTCAAGAAAATCTACGCCTGTTCTTATTGTCAAGGGTAATGGAATTGAGAACTTTAGTGTTCCAAGAGATAACTTAGAACAGATCAAATGAATATAGTACCATATGCTTCAACTGTTGGAAACTCAATATTACCCTGATAATTCACGTATCCGGGTTGTTTTGGCAATGTCCAATCCAGATATAGATCACTGGAATGGAATAAAGATATCGGTATCATGCTAAAAGAAACAGAGTGCTCTCAAAAGGTTGTGAGTACAAAGATAGATCTATAAATGTGCTCTCAAAAGGTTGTGAGTACAAAGAAAGAATTTGTGAAATGTATAGCGAAATCCACAATTGTCGCTAAATTTCACATTTGGAGTTTTTGTGTGGAAAAGCTCCAGATAATGAAAAGATTGGCATCAGTGTGATGTAAAGACATGTTATAGCATGATATAAGGCCAAGGGATAGGCAAAATGGTTAAGGAAACCTGTACCCGGAATTGATAATGGTTGACAACAGCAATAACCATTAAGTAATTCACTCCTAAGACAACGAGTCAAGTGTGGTGCCAAACACATTGACACAGAGTTATACGTTGTAAAGGAGAAAGTCCGAAATTATGTTGAAATGCTTGGAGCATAAGAGGAACATATAAAAGAAACATACAAGTGTTCGCAGATCTGCTAATTAAAGGCTTACCGCCCAGTGTGTTTTGGAGAACACATAGTCGACATGGGTTTATGGTATAAGAGGAACATATAAAAGAAACATACAAGTGTTCGCAGATCTGCTAATTAAAGGCTTACCGCCCAGTGTGTTTTGGAGAACACATAGTCGACATGGGTTTATGGTATAGTCTATATGATTTCCGGACAATAAAGAGGCCCAAAAGATTAAAGAATCTATTTCAAAACAGAGATGTATATTGTAGCTGTCTGATTCTATCGGCAATGAGCTGTGACGATGAAACATGCTCTATGTATCGATCTGTGATGAAACGAGTAAAGTGAAAGTACAAAGTTAAAAGTAACAGTGGAGATCTAAAGGGAGAATGTTAGATCGATCTCCACGAGGCCGTTGGAGTCCAACGACTCCACGACCGATTCCCGCGCCCTAATCGGGGGTGCCCAACCGATCGATGGTTGGTGGGCCCCTGTGACCCGCGCTACTTAAAGGGTGGGGGGGCGGTAGCACACGGCATGAGGTTCACCTGTGCGCCACCGCCCCACCAACATCCCCTACCGATCGAGGGTTAGCGCGGTACTCACGGGAAGCACCACCGACACCGATGCCTACACCGCAGTCACTGCCCACTATCACCACCGCCGCCGTCCACCATGACCGGCAGCTCGAGCGCATCCGCACAAGGAGAAGGTACATGTTTCTCCTCCTCCTATCCTTCTACCGGTATTGATCTAGTCTAGATGTTCTTGCGGATTTAACAGATTGTTACTACAGGGTTGCAACCATAGAGGGATCATTTACGCCTCTGAATATTTCTGAACATTGGTGAGCAAAGCATGACGTTCTGAATCTCTGGTCTTTCCGCCTTGTAGTTGTTCTAACTCTCTACTTCACATAATTACCGGTTCCACTTTTCTATTTAAGAGATGTATCAAGCGGTGCCTTTTAATTACAAGAAATTAGGTTTCCTTCTTTCATTGGCTTATTAGATTGAAAATTCTTGGTCCGCTGCAATGTACTTATGTAATAAGTGTTTCATACTTCAATACATGGTTTTACTGGAACGTTGATCTGCTAGCTGTTAGTTCTTCAGATTACAAAACCTTTAACGTTTTATCTGGAACATCTGCACTCTATGAAGCTAATTAATAAATTTGTGTGGCCCAACATATCATAGGCAACATGATCTAAAAAGAACTAATTTTTTTCTCACAGGTGTGCTTAGCTGCTTGCTCATCTCTGTATCTTTGTGTTTTTGCTTGCAGGTGGGCTTCCTTGAACTTTATTGGCTTTATAAATTTTCTTTATTATGAGTATGAACGTCAGTGAGGATTGAGAGGACAATTATCTAACATTAGGAAAGATGATATAGTTGATGGGATGCATGCTTCATAGGTGTTTATATAAGCCCTGAAATAAACAAAGTTATACAAAATTTTAGTACAACTTTACTTTTGTGATCTCCCTTCAGTCCGTTTCATGTCTTTTCTTATAGTCATTTCTGAATACAAGAAAACCAGTGCTCATTGTCCATCAAATTATGGGTTCTGACCAGCTGAAGTCATGTTTATTTTACAGATATTCCTAAAAGTTAGAAACAACATATGATTGACATGAAAGAAGACACTTGTATTCGACGGGGACATGCCACGATAGGTGAGCACAGGGTGGATGATGCACCAGTGTCGTTATCGCATCACTGAGCCAAAATTTGAGCGAAGAGCAGGTATGCCACGTACGAATAAAGATCAGCACCCGCACCGTTGTGCCGCCATCTCCCATACATTGTAGAGGTCCGATGTGAATACTGAAGCTAGGGAGTATTGATATAAGCCTATTCATCCTGATCTTTTTTTTAATTCGGGTTATAGTTCTATCTAGATTGATGGGAACATATTCTATGGTTGACATCTTCACACTTCATGGTGAGCCGACAATGCCTAACTATCATGTTTCCTACGAATGATTGAGGACCATAAGCATAGGCAAGTTTGGTGCAGGATCTTCTTACTTTCAGACTGATAGTGTATGACCATATTTCCTACAGGTAGATCAAACGGTTAGGAACATCTCCCTCATTGATTGACGAACATCTCCATTGCTTTAGTACACCACGTTGTGAAGCTGGTATTCTGTTATCTTAAGCTCTGGTTTTTTCCTTTTGAGAGTACACCAGGTTGAAGCTGTCACGGTCCCTGTGACTCAAAAGTACTACTTCGTAACTGCATCCAAACATCATTCTCGAGATAATGTTGAGCTCTGCACCCCATACACGTGAGTGAAATGCCCACGCATTATCTGATTCAGTTTCTCTTCAGATTAATTTTCCTCTGTCGCTGTCTGTTATAATGGTTCTTGGTTTGTGAACTCCGGCAGTGTGGCTGCAACACTTGCATCATCAAGGTACTTTCTCCTGCCCAACTTAACAGACTGCATCATGCGCTAGAAATGGCACGTTGTATCCAATACCACGGTTTTTGCTCCTGTTCTGAACCGTAATTCACACTGGAGAATGTGCCTTGAGCCGTGTGTGCAAATAATTGATGAAAATGAGCTCTTGAATGATATGAAGAAACTGAGAATTGTTACATGAAGAAGCTATGTAGTACTGCGATACTGAGATCACCTTCTGGCTGCTGGGCAGCAATGGTAGCTTTTCTGTTGTTATCCCCTTTTGGCTTTTACTCTGTTGTTATCCCCTTTGTGCTTCACATACAGAACACAAGCCAATTAGATGTCAACTTTTATCTTACTGTCTATTTCATATACCAGTTTCATGGAACCTGGCTTGCTAGATGATCGTAGGAACTAAGCATAACTCTGGCAAGGCATGATTCCTCTAACTTCCAGAGGCGCTATTTCCTGCCATGCTAATGGTAAGTGTGCTTTTAAAAATCTCACTTTTTTGCAGGCTAGCGGCTACCCAATTGGAGGAAATAATTGTACAGTCTGCACATTGGGTGTACTAATAGCATGCGATCCTCTGTAGAAAGATCCAGTTTCGTGTACCTCCTACTATCGAAGGGTTGAGGACCATTTTCTGCCTTGTTGCCTGTGCAAGTTCATTAAGCTTTTTGCGCATTCCATGTATCACGATATTAATTTCAAATTTTTGTGGCCACATCAATTTAGGTATATTTGATACCATAATCTGTTCATGAAATTTTTGATGTGGATATCCAACTTTTCTTAAATTTTGTGCATACATGCTCGTGTAGTACATCGCGTAAGTTCTACCGCGCTTTAGCTTTCAGTTCATTTTTGCTTAGCAATAGTGCATGACTTTTTTTTCCAACTTTGAAGGGCACAACATGCTTAGATGTATCTGTTATTATCTGACAACTTTTGTTTCGCTAATGTGATCTTAATATCAAGCAAGTGAAGTATGCATGAAAGAACACATTGAAGAAATTTTCCTTAGAAGAATATTAGGGTAATATAAAAAGTCAAGTTAATTTTTTTATCCACCATTCAAGAAATGAACAAACACATGATATAAGTAATGGCTTTGGGAAAGACTATACGATCTATATTTTTGACATGCTTGATGCTTCTTCCTTTAATATTTAAGCTATAAGACAGCACACAACGAATCACGGTTTATTTGAATGCCTCTACAGGAGGAAACGTGACTGGCCATAAGTACGGTTTGCATAATTGTGTTGCAGAAAAATCAAAATGAGAAATTAGAAATGAGAACGAGACACCGCGAGACAAGTGGGAGACGATCATAATGAGCTGACTCAGTTCAGTTAGCATGTGAAGAACAATAGATTGAGCAAGTGAATTACATGATTAGCATGCGGCTTATGATGTTGCTCCATAGCAGAGTGGCATTAGCGGAGTGCAAGGCTGTGATGGAAGCTGACCTCCTGTAACCTTACAAAGCAGTCGTGGTCTTGCACGCCTGCCATGTCGTCGGAGTTCTGGTGGATGTTTTGATGATTAAATTTTAGTACATGTTAAGTCTTTATCCCGTTGCAACGCACGGCACGTGTGCTATAGAAAGCTTTAAAATTCAAGCAAAGGTTTATAGAGCCAAATGGGACATAATAGATTATTCGCTCACCATAATCAGGAAAGTAACTTTATTATATTTACTAAATAGTTTGTGTTCGGTTGGTAAAATATTATAAATGTCACTCAAATCCAAGTGGTTAAAATTAAGGCAATACAAGGAAGTTGGGTTTGTATAAAAAAATTGCAACGAGGATTTATAATATGGATAGTCATGTTAATTCACTCTTGATTACAAGAGAGAAAATTGCACAAACCAATAACTCTTTGGGTCATTGTTGCATAGACCACTGACTTAAATATTTTTGTTCCACAAATCAGTGACTCTATTGGTAATTCGTTGCAAGGAGCTCTAGCGAACAGATTACACAATTAAACGACATACTCCCTCCATTTTTTTACTTCGCATATTGTATCGATTTGGTATCAGAAAATATTGGTAGTTTTTCTTATAAATTAGGTCAAAAATTTAAAATGTTTAACTGAGGACAAACCTAATATGCCGAGTAAAAAGAACTAGAGGGAGGTACTTTACACCTCGCAATCACCGTGACCTTTTTTATTGAGAAACATACAAACACACACGCTCACCCCTATGAACGAATGCACGCACACCCTAATCCTATGAGCACCTCTGAAATACTGTGGCGGCGGGATCTTGAGATTGACGAATTGACCATAGGTGCATCGATGTCGAGAGGAACGTCCTCTCCCACTGAAAGAATACTCCGCCTTTATGCGACACACTAGTGTGAACTCTACTAGGCTGGGGGTACAACCACCCTTCTTTATGTCTCGATGAGGCCACCCGAAGGCAATGGCGGCAGCGGTGGCTCAATGAGGCCACCCGGAAGCAATGGCGACATTGGTATCTCGATGCGGCCACCCGAAGGCATGGAGTCCCCCCCTTCCACCTTTCTTCTCAGGCGGCTGTTGCCCAATGGGACCATCATAAGGTGACGACGAATGTGTTGGTGTATGGCGTTGGCTATGGTGGCGGCGAAGGTTAGCTTCCATTCTTACTAGGAAAAGGCGGCTCGATGCGAGGATGGGGCGACGACTGCGGCGGCTGGCCAGCGACGGAATCCTATAAGACTCCGTCTCCTTCATGTAGTCCAATGTTGTTGCCAGGTGGAAGGGTGGCTGATTCAGGGCAAAGTATGTTATTTAAATGTTAACCTGTTTATTAGAGCTCTTTGCAACGAATTACCACTAGAGTCACTGGTTTGTCCAACAAATTTTTTGAGTCACTGGTCTGTGCAAAAAATGATGCGAGAATTACTGGTTTGTTCAATTTCCTCTTTACAACAAGGTTGGGAAAAGTTTGAACAAGTCTCCAAAATGTTTTTTCATTTATCCAGAAATTTCCAACAAATACAAACAAGTCAATCATCTATTTATTTGTCTAACATTCCAATATAAAGAAATTTTGGGATGTTATAGGCAAGTTCACATGTCACCTCCGAAAAGCGGACTTTCTTAAAGAGTGGGAGCAGGAGATTTCAAGCATCGTGGCCTCCATCAATCTTGTGAAGGACGCTGTTTAGGAAAATCTATAAAATTTTACTCTAAGCACGCACAACGCATCTACTGGGAGTAGCCCCAAGTGTCAGATCGACTACGACGAGTCACCGTTCCATTTTTTGCGTGGCGCATAAGTGCGCCCACTGGCAGGGGCGGAGCCAGGATTTGAACATAGGGGGGCGAGCGATGATCACATGTGTAGTATGATTTTACGAGATATGAAGTGTAAAATAGCATATCAAGGAGTAGTCAAGCTAATAATATTATATGGATATAAATGACCTAAAAAAATATAATTTTAAGAAAATTGATATTTTTTGCAAGGTTTTTGCAAGTTTTAAAATTGCATACCATCACTATTTGCCAATACTTTGGATGAAAGTACTGGCAAATAGTGATGGTAGACAATTTAGGCCACCAGATTCAGTATGGGAACAAATTGCATGAAAAAATCATATGTTTTCTCTGTTTTCTCTTTGTTTTTTCACGTAACAAATAGCTAAATCCAAGCAAATGGAGAATTAGATCTGACTACAATTACTTACATATATATGTTATACAAATAATCCAGTTGTGTGGGCGCACGGCAAGCGATCAGCGGCTGCCGACGCACTCGCCACTACTCGGCTGCCTGGACAGACAAGGCACCAATCAGCTCCTTGGTTTGCCACCGCCGGCGCGCGTCCTAGACACTGGTAGCGAGATCTGTCGATTCACCTAATGAACTGGCGAGACAAGACGATGGCCAATGATCAGGTCCAGATCGATGTAGTTGGACACAGAGGTAGATGGGCCTCTTGCCTTGTGTTGGGCTTCCGTGTGGGGCTACATAATTTTGGGCTTAAGTGGAGTACTTATTTAGCTAATGCATTAGCGTATACTTACTGGCACTCGTATAATTTTATGAGGGGGGCGATGGGTTGGGGGGGGGGGGGGGGGGGGGGGGGGTCTGACCCCTGCTAGCCCCCTGGATCCGCCCCTGCCCACTGGGTATAGGCGTGTAGCCCCAGAGTTTCATGTCGACTTTGAGGAGTGGGCTCAAAATTTCTTATCCTGACGTGAATACTCCATTTGTAACATGGGATCGAGTTTCTAAACAAGAAGCTAAGGATCTTTCATCGAAGAATGCTAGTTTGAATATGGCACTTGTCACAGAAAAGGCTCAAGTTAAGGAGATGAAGTTGCAACTTGCTACCTCCGAGAGTAAGTATCTTCAGAGTTTGTCTGTTGGATTGTCTTTTACTTTACAGAGGTCACCCTAGAAATCGCCGAGTTACAAAAAGAACTTCAGGATTCGTGAAAACTAGTTCAGCGATTAGAGCCAGAGTCAAAGTTGGAGCAGGTTGAAGGCAAAGTCCATGAGTGTGACCAATCACAAGAAAAGTGAGAACACCTTCGGCTCACAGTCCTTCTTCTTGAGGATAAGGATATTGACAGGTCCAAGGAGATCGGCACTTTGAAAATAGTATGAAGATCTACAAATCAACCACTCGGAGACCGTCGAAACTTTGTTTTAGTGGAGGGAGATATGTATGACAAGTTGAACTATGCCAAATACATGTCTTCTCGCTAAATCTTGTCAACCTTGACTGAACAGATTAATAACTTCAACTCCTTAATGATTTTGCCTTAGATATTTGTCAGAAATGGAGGAAAAGGCAGAGGAAGCTTGCTTAGTCGGTTTTCCTTGGACACCAGTGTGTCCATAACTCTGGACAAGTGTTGATCCTCGGAGGTGACGACTAAGAGCGTTGTTACCTTAGAAGACCAACCCGAACAAGCCGGATACATTTTTTTAGATAAAACAAGCCGGATACATGATGAATGATCTACATTCGGCATGTAACGTAGTGTGCTAGAATGTGTGGCCAGTAGCGGCGGTGCCCGTGAACCTCATCGCGTTAGCAACTAGGTTTCGCTTGGCTCCAACAACAGTTGACGAGTCGAAGGATTTGGCTGGGGTGAGGACTAACTTTGCACATCTCAAATGTTGATGTGGAGACGATTTCCACTGTTTGTCCGCCTCGACAGACGTGGCGTCCGCGTTTTGTGTCGCGACCCTTTTGAGGGCGTCATCGGGGAGTCTGGAGGTGGCGTGTCTCATGTGCTTCTTCCCGTCTCGCTAGAGGCACATAGTAGTACTCTGTTTTGAGCTTTTTGGCGCGCTCAGCTTGTTTCTTCATTTTTCCTTTTATCAGCCCTCTGAGGATCTACTCAATATGTATCGTCGAACCGTCTGCGTTTACTTATAAAAAGGAGTAATATTTTTTTATCAAATTCTTGTACGACACGGCAATCCGATGTTCCTTATTGATTAGTTCATGCAATCTGTTGGACACATCAGCCCGCCGGACAAATGTGGCACGGTTGTCGGACGCATAACAGGCAAAGTATTCCCGTAGTTGGTCCGTATCAATGGACCGGATAAGAGCATCTCCATCGGCGCCCTCCAAATGCCCCCCCCCCCCAAAGGCCCAATGGGGGTCCGGACGTAAAAATCGACCACAGTGGCACCCCCCAAAGGTCAGGCCCTAGCCATTTTGTGTTTGGCATCCTCTAAAGGCCCCCCAAGTTTGGAGGCCCTCTTGGGGTGCCGGACATGGGGCAGACATGCCCTTCGACAGGGTTGGCCCACCTGTCATACACACAACGTTGGCGCGACCTGATTCATTTGCCCCCACCCCCTGCTTCTGTTTCCTCTCGTCGGCGAATCACACCATCGCCGTCACCCTCGTCGTCGCCAACTTGATTCACACCTTGTCATCCAGCCGCATCGACAACACAGGCATGCTTGCCGCCGCTCGCCGCCGGTCGCCGCCCTAGTTTTGCACCGGCGCAGCTAAAATCAGCCGCCTCGGCCTCTTCCTCCCTGCCGGCCACACGTAAAGTGTTCGACCGTTGACCAATATGCTCGTTTGATTGATTGTTGATTTGTGGCCTAGTTTCATTGCTTCATTTTGTCCAGGAGCCTATGGCCCACCCACAGCCGGGCGTGCCATCCCATTATTCAGAATTTATTGCCATCCATCAGGAAATTCCTAATGGAACAAGGCACCTACAGCTGCACGATGACCTTGTGGCGCACTTGTGGGCGATCAAGGCAAACAACATAGATCTAGCGCCAGCTTGAGATTTTTTTGTGTCATTTTCAAACACTTGAATGATTTAAATTTGAATTGTTGTAATAACTTATTATATATTTTCTATATTTGGATTCTAATTGAACTTTGCAATGAAGTTGAATTTATTCACAAAAATGATCGAAAACAATTGGGGTGTTGGTTTGGGGTGCGCCGCTGCGGCCGGCACCCCCAATGTGCCGGACATGTCAATTGAGTCTCAATTGGGGCTAAATTTTTTAAATAATACGCGAAATTTATTTAATTAGAAAAATAATACGCATTTTTATTTTTTTTCAAAAATATTAGCCAGACGTCTTGGCCTAAGCCGACTGGACCCACTCGTCATTGCCTAAAACGAGAGGCCCACTCGTCCACGTGTAAGCCGACTAGTGGCTGGGCCACGTGCATGCGCATGCGATGCAAGACCACTAGTCGTCTTCCCCAAAGACAACAAGGCACTAGTCATCTTTCCCAAAGACGACAAGGCCCTAATCGTCTTCCCCAAGGACGATTAGTACTAATAGTCTTCGGGCAAGACGAATGGATAATATTTAAAAAAACACGTATTATTTTCCTAATTAAATAAATTTCAGGTATTATTTAATTTTTTTAGCTCAATTGGGTGCCGGACACATATTTGAGATTTGGGGTGCCGGTGGAGACCGTGGAGATGCTTAAACAAAGAGAATTTTTTTTAAATAATATTATTTTTAATATTAATTTCGCCTAATAGCACGCGCGGTTCAGAAATTTGAAAAATAGGGCGCCGTCGGCTCGGAGCGGGCCGAAAGTCGACTTTCGGCCTGGAGGGGCCAAAACTTGGCTGTCGGTGACGAGAGCTGCATGCACCTCTGCCGCTCTCTGCGCGCGGCAGGCGAGGCCCGCGAGTTTCGGCGCGGAGCGAGCCGAAAGCTACTTTCGGTCTGGAGGGGGCCGAAAGTTAGCAGGCTCCCGTCGACGCGCCTCCTTCCTTCTCCCCTTTCTTCTCTTCTTCCTTCCCTGGTTCCTCTTCCTCCTCTCCTCTTCCTGCTCTTCCTCCCTCCACCAAATCCAGTCCAAAAATTTGTGCTGCCACAGATTTGATCGGTAAAAAAGAGAGAGGAGGGACGGGGCATCCAGGATCTGTGGATGGGATAGCTTTTTGTGGAGTCGTTTTGAGGTGTGGAGGTGGAGGATTGGGAGCAATGGTGGTCAACAACGGTGCCTAGTGATGGTACAAGTTGTTGTTTGAGAAGGTGGTGTTGTGGTGGAGCAGTGGTGGCGGTAGATTGAAGCCGGAGAGCGGCGCTGACCGGATCGACACGCGTCAAGGGTAAACCCTTATTAGTCACTAGACAATTATTGTTTAGTGTAATAATACTCTGTTAGTGGACGGTGCATATTAAGTATTTTGTTGGTGGTTGCGTTAGTAGTAGTGTAGACATTTTAGTCAGTGGATTCGTTAGTATTACTGTCGGAATAATTTATTTGGTGGATGCGTTAATATTATAGTACTATTATTTTGTTGATTAATGCAGTGTAGAAATTTTGCGATCGGTTAGAATAAATATTATTCATTGGGCGTCATATTTTTCAGTGATCGGCATCTGATGATGCTATAAATTTTTTAGGTCATGGAAGTGGTTGAAATTGTTGTGCACTATGGCGCCGGTAATGTCGGTGTAACCGAGTCAGGTGTTGATTTGAGTGAATTTGGGAATATGTCGATTCAGCTTACAGACCCAGTGAATTTGAGAATAGCTGCCATTCAGCAGTATTTCACGATAAATTTCGGGTTTGATCCTAATATCTGGCTGTTAAGATTCAGTCTGTATGGAGCAAATCCCGTACAAATATTTTTCGGGAGTTGTTGCCGCTTGATCGGACAAGTCAGTGGACATCTTGGCTAGCATCATGCAAACGCCGAGGTACACAACCTGAAATCCTGCTGGTATTTATCTGAAAGAGAACAATTTGGAACACGGTGGCGGGGGTCCTGAGCATGGAGAGAGTAGTCAGTGTACTGGCTCAGAGAATGTTGATTTGTTTGGCTCCATGGAAATATTTCTGATAATTATGAACCGGCACTTAGTAGTCAGTCGGCAGGACCTGCGCATGTAGGGGAGGCAGATGGGGATGAGTACGCAGGAACATTGCAGCAACAGATGTTGGACGAAGATGAGGATGGCCTTGCAGAAGATCTTGATTCTGATAATGAAAATGATGCTCATGATGAAGATGATGAAGAGGATGTTGACGATGTGCCTATTCCTGACTCTTGGAATGAGGACAAGTCGAACATGACAGTCGTGCAAGACGGAAACTCTTCGTCATGGGAGTATCACATGAATAATATTCAAGTCGGTGCTCAGTACAGCACAAAGCAGCAGCTTAGGGAAGCCGTGATTAAGTGGGCTTTGTCCACGCAAAGGGTTTTCCGCACTGAAGTCTCGAACAATAAATATTTGACTATGAGTTGTGTTGATATTAACTGTCCAGGAAGGGTGCATGGTCACTTACCGAAGTATGACGTGATGTGGGTGGTTTCAGGCTTCGAGCCGCACACTTGTGAAATATCGAGACATTGAGTGACCATCCAAACCTGACTTCAACTCTCATTGCACGCCTCTTGTATGATGAGATAGTGCGGACAAAAGACATGGTGGCGAGAAACATCATCTCGACAGTTAAGGCTAGATGGAAACAACCATTAAGTATGGGAAGGCATGGAGAGCAAAGCAGAAGGCTCTGGAGGAGAGGTTTGGGACATTTTATGATGCATATGATAATGTTGTCCATCAAATTACCACATTGAGCGAGAGGAATCCTGGCACCCATGCATCTTTGCAACTATTTAAGATTCCCGAGGAGCCAAACTATTCTGTATTTTGCAGGATGTTCTTCTCGTTCGCAATATGCATCGAATCTTTCAGACATTGTCGTCCAGTGCTCTGCATCGATGGCACATTTCTCACAGGCAAGTACAAGGGACAGATACTGACCGCCATTGGTGTGGATGGTAACCAACAGATCGTTCCTATTGCCTTTGCCTTCGTAGAGTGAGAATTATGAGAGCTGGTTATTCTTTCTGAGGGAATTAAAAAAGGGGGTCGTGCAGGATCGGCCAAACGTGTGCATACTTCATGACAGACATCCAGGTATGTTGAAGGCAATCAAGGCACTACAGCAGCCTGCTGGGGACGAACCTGAACCATGGACTGACCTGCAGAGCCGATGGTGTATGCGTCATCTCGCTGCAAATTTTTACTCATGTTTTAAGAGTAAGCGGCTGATGAATCTGTTCAAAAGACTCTGCAATATGAATCAGGAAAGGAAGTACAATTTTCTGTGGGAAAGACTCACTGAATTCACGAACAAACAAGTGAAGGAAAGAAGAGCTGCACAGGCAACAGCGATCGCTGCGCAGGTGAGAGCTGCACAGGCTTCGCAGGCGTCTGCATCACAAACAGACGAAGGGGATCCTGTTGGATTGTGTGACTTGCCTGGAATTGACCCACCGGGAACGAAGAGAAAGAAAGGAAACCGAATACGGAATTTTGTAGAGTGGATAGAAAAAGAGCCTCCCGTGAAATGGTCTTTGTTGCACGATACAAATGGAGCACGATATGGCATCATGACAACCAACCTTGCTGAGGTATATAACTTCGTACTCAGAGGTAACAGGGGTTTGCCACTTACAGCACTTGTGGAGGGATTATGCACGGAACAATGACATATTTCAGAGATAGACGTCAAGAAGCTGTCGAACATATTGAACGTTACCCCAACACACCATATTGCAGGAAGATCAGGCTGTACATGGAGAGAAAGACAAAGAAGGCACGTTTGCATGGCGTCATTAGGATTGGTAACGAAGAAGCCAGGTATGAGGTGCGCTTACCTACTGCGAGATTTGGTGCTGCTAATGAGATGAGAACCCACGAGGTTAAAATTACTGACGAAGCACCGCCATCTTGTGAGTGTACATGCAACAAGCCGAGGCTACTTCACCTCCCTTGCTCTCATGTGTTGGCAGTCTGTGGGCAGATGGGTTTGAACCCGTACTATTTCGTGTCACCGTATTACATGAAGGAGGCAGTGGTGCATACCTGGACCGGGGAGATGGCAGGATATAGAGTTGTCGGTAACTTCAACAAGGTTGATCCTGCAAAGCGAATGTACATTCCTCATCCGGCGACCAAAAGGACAACTAGAGGGAGACGACAGTCACTGCGCATCCGGAATGATATGGACGAGTCTGAAGCAGGTGGAAGCACTCGACAATGCTTGCTTTGCACTCAGTTCGGCCATAGGGAGAAGAATTGTCCTAAATACGACCAAGGAGCCGGTCCTTCGAACCAACGAGGAGAGCTGTTCCTGCACGCGGTCAAGGCAACAGAGGAAGACGAGGGCGTGCACAACGTGGCTAGCACGTGGTTTTTATTTGTAATATGTAATATGTCGTGAAGACTATGTTTTTATTTGTATGTGTCATCACTATGTTCGAATATGTAATATCGTGAAGACTATGTTTTTATTTGTATGTGTCATAACTATGTTCGAATATGTAATAAATCGTGAAGACTATGTTTTTATTTGTACGTGTCATAACTATTTGAATATGTAATAAATCGTGAAGACTATGTTTTTATTTATACGTGTCATAACTATGTTTTTTGTGTCTTGCCGTTAGTTTACTTTGCAATTTATTATGAACTACTTAATTAATCTATACTATGCAGATGGCTGGACGTGACTTGCTTGACGACACGATTGATGCCAAGCATCGGGCTAGGATTTGGGAGTCTGGTACACAACCACCAGTGTTGCGTACTCGGACTCCAGGAGCTAATTGGGCGCTGCACCCCGCTTGGGTTGATCGGTACGTGAAACCTTATGTTCAATTATAAGCTTCAGTAGTACGCTAAAAATTGCTGACAGACTCGGGTCTTCTGTATGCAGGCTGGCTTGGTCTGGTCTGTTACCACTTGCTCGTCTAGTTGAGATGAGTCCAGAGCTGTCGGTTGAGATTCAGCCAGAGGCTGACGGACAGGAGGCCCAGCGCCTCCGCCGTAGTGCTAGTAGTCGTGTCGGCGTGGACAAGTCATTGGTGAGCTGCTTAGTTGATCGGTGGAGGCCCGAGACCCACACGTTCCACTTTCCGTGGGGGGAGATGGCACCTACTCTTCAGGATGTGTCATACTTGTTGGGACTTCCTTTATCGGGCGAGGTGATTGGACCGACGGAGTCTCCAGTCGGTTGGCGTGACGCCATGCAGGCACGGTTCGCAGGCGTGCATCCGGAGAATCCAGAGTTGGTGTACAGTTCTCACGGTGTGAGACAGGCATGGCTGAACAATTTTCAGGTAAACCCAGCGTTATTTTTAATGTTTAGTCTTTATCGATCGGTATGTCAATACTAACTGAAATTCTTATTAATTGCAGATAATAACTTAGGGTACCCTGAGATGGTTTGAGTCAGCCGCAGATTACTAGAAGTCTGGAGGCCTATCTACTGTGGCTATTTGGCAAGGTGATGTTCACTGAGACTCACCAGGACACAATTACTGCACGCTGGATACCTGTGGCGCACGAGATTGCAGAGGCGCAGAGGGAGGACATTGTGCCCCGGAGTTTCGGGTCTGCACTCTTAGCCGCTACTTACAGAGCGATGTGCAACGCGTGCGTGAAGAGCGAGAGGACATCTTCACTACTTGGATGTCCACTTTTTCTGCACCTTTGGTCTTGGGAGAGGTTCCCTGTTGGTAGACCTGACGTGAATGCGCACATCCCCTGGGACTACACACTCATGGAGCATAACCTAGCCGAAGCGCCTACGTTTGGCAGCACATGGGCACAACGAGAGGTAAACATTTACATCATTTAGTTGTGTTCGCTCGACTTACTTTATTATTTTACGGTCAACTAACTAGTTTGTTTATGTACAGAGAAGATTCAGGGAGTCCAAGTCAGGAATTGTTATAGAGCATTCACTGAGTGGTTCGATGCGCTTCAGGACCACCAGGTTATATGGGAGCCATACGGGGATGTCGCAAGGCAGAGTAGATTCCCCGGCGGGCTTTCTAACATGTGCACGAGAGATCGGAGGTACTGGTTGACTACAGCTCGTATTGTGTTCGACGTCTCGGTGGAGCAGATGGCACAACATCGGATCATGAGACAGTTTGGAGGACGGCAGTTGCCGGTGCCTCCTCCTCGACCTCAGCTCCCTTCCCACGTGCACAGGTAACTCTCTAGATGAAACTATTTTTTCTATTTTGTGTATGCATCCAGTTGTTTTTAATTGCTCTACACGTATATATGCTACAGGTTAAGTCGTCAAGGAGACAGACCACTTGCAACTTGGCTACAGAAGCTCCAACCGTACATGGTAGAATGGGCGACTGCGACCGCGATTGAAAATCTATGGCTGGACAATGAGGCGTTTGTGCGTGCTGATTTTGATCAGTACCTCCAGACATACAGACAAGCCACTCGCACACGGTTAATTCCGACGCTTCAGCCTGATCAGATGCAGCCAGCTAGTGTGATCGACATATACCCACTTCACGGTATTGGGGGCCGCGGTACTCTGCGGTACGTACTAAATTTATGTGCCTCCATTGCATAATCTATGCCTTCATACAAATTTCTAACATTTTTTCCTTACTAAACAGGCTGAGCATATAGCAGAGATTCAGCGTGATGTGAGAACGTACAACCCGCCACCTGAGTGCGTGCCATGGTTCAGACGACTAGAGGACAAGCTATGACGTGTGTACAGTCTGCTTACCTGTTCCGGTGTTGCCGATGTTGTGCCACGCCAGCCAGCTCCGCGTCCTCTGCGCCACTCTACACCCACTCCGGATGCAAAGGTATCATCTTCCCAACAGTACACACATCAGCACGACCCGAGACCTCGTTTTACACCTCCTCAGCCTAGGAGCACACGACCTACGTTCGAGGTCGGCTCATCATCTCACCAGCCGGAGCATTTTGAGTCGATTCCTTCTCAGCCAGTTCCTTCCCAGCCGGGTACTTCGTTGTGGGTCATGCCCCCTGGTATGATGATGCAGCAGCCTGGTATGTATCAGTGGGGGCATGCCACCTAATCAAGGTTTCGGGCAACACCATAGTATGTACGGTCAACCGTCTTATGCAGAGATGATTTGGAGCGGGGTTGCACCGCCTATGACTCAGCCAATGCTCCATCTCGGTTAGTATGTTTTATTTTTTTTCCACATATTACTCACTACACCACGAACCAGATGTGGGGGCAGATTTTCTGCCGGGAAAGGTCACCTAACCCGGCATTTGAACTGCCGGCAAAAGTTTTTTCCCGGCTATTTCATCTGCCCCCTATAACCCAGCCGACAAAACTCTTTGCCGGCAGTTTTTCCTTTGCCGGCTGTTAGTCTGCCGTGCAAGCTCTATTTTTGCCGGCTGTCTTGTTTCTTTCCTGGCAGACAGATTGGCCTGCCGGCAAAGATATGTGCCGGCTGTTTAGTGTTTTCCCGGCTGCTGGATTGCCCTAAATTGTAATTATTTTTTCCGGCAGTTTCCACTAATATTACTGGCAGTTAAATTGCCCTCAAATTGTGCTCAGGCTTTTTCATCATTTTACTACATGCACATTTGCAGTTCAATCAAAATAGACATATTATATCACAAGATAATGCAGTTCTTCCATAAGAGAACATTTTCAGGATTCATGAAGTTCTTCCACGAGTGAACATTGCCATGATTCATTGTCTAGTACATGGTTCATATCCAGAATACAAAGATCGAGTCAAATTCAAAATGAATGCACTTCGTTGACAATAGTGCACTAGAGCTTAAGTATGTTTCTACATTACTTCGAAGGAAACAAAAGCATCCAGCAAGTACTAATTCTAAACCAGATCAAGGAGGGGAATCATTGACTTTATGCAGCAACTCCTGAAAAATGACAATTATAGAAGGGATAAGTAACTCGTGTGCTAAAAAGGCTATCATCAATTTACAATTATATAACATAAAAGAGATAACAAGTCTGAGCGTGAAGAAGATTAATCATCATTCTTATATTCACACAATGTACTTCAGCATGAAATCACTAGAGCAACATGTACAAAAGCGAACACGAATAACATCATCTAGTCATGCCATTGACCAACAAACTGAGCAAGGTGTACTGGTGCTACAAGCAGCCCCAAGATTTTCCTAACACCATGCCTAATGCATCTTGACAAAAGCGGACGCTGCGAAGATTTGAGAAACTTTAGAAACCAATCAGGTCCATATCTTTTTTTAACATGATTCAGGTCCATATCAACGAATCAATGCAGGAGAATAGATCTCCATAAAAACACAAGACATGTAGAATATAGTACCATACGGTATGAAGAAAAAAATGTTAACCACAATCGAAAACGAGCTGGAACAATTTCCACGGAATATAGTACCAAGAAACTAGATCTGCTACAACCAGATTATTTCACCTCACTGCACGCAGCTCACCATCTAACTACATGTAGCTATGCGTTGACATACAGCACAATCGGCTCAGTTGCACAACAATAGACACACGAGCAAAAGCAGGAAGCCACAAAAAACAGGTCAGTGCGAGTTATTCATGGAACTGGTGTAAGCTAACAGGTTGACTGATCTAAAATAGCTAACAGCTAGCTATTCAGACAACAAGTGGAAATTCAGCTAGCTATATTTAATAAGTATGGATCAGTGTGAGTTATTTATGGATCTGGTGTAAGCTAACAACTAACTATGATGAAGCTACCATCTAACAGCTAGCTATATTCAAGACTACAAGTGGAAATGCACGCACAAGCTAGCAAACAAGCCCACGCATGCATGCATGCATGAGGAGTTCATAGGGCTTATGATCCAAAACCAATTATATTCAGTCTAGCACTGATCCAAAATAGAAAATTAGGTACCTCTCATTCTGCTTGTGGAGGTGAGGCTTGCTTCTGCACCTCTAGCTGCACATAAATGAAATGTTGGTAAGGATCTTGACATAACCATTTCAGCAAAAAAAAGAACTAAAGAAATATAGGCCTACATGCTTGTACAGCCAGGCGATACTTCTTCCTTGAGCTTGTCCAATGGTGGTAACGTTCCCAACAGGACGAAACAATATGGCGTCTTTTTTCATTATATAGTCAACCACCACTTCACAACATTCAGTGCCAAGCTCCCGACCCCCTACTATCTTCTTCCGATCGGTTGACAAAATCGTACCTTTTGCAACAGGGGAACGATGGTCCCTGATAACATTGTACAATATCACCTCCTTCCCTTGCTGAAATAAAGTATGAAACAACGCAGGAGTAAGAACTAAGCAATAGGACTTTGCACTCATACAAAAACGTCAGAAACTAAAGTAGGAAATAAAACAATACCTGATGATTCTTTTGTGTTACTACTGCTCCTGACTTCTTTTGATGCCGCTGGACTTGTGCCTTCTTTTGCAGGATCTCTTGTTCCTTTTTCTTTTGAAGTTGTTCTGCTTCCTTCTTATTTCTAAGTTCTCCAGCCTCCTTCCTTTGAAGTTCTTCAGCCTTGCTCTTTCTCTCAAGGATTTCTGCTTCTCTCTTCTGATTCTGGGTTGCTTCCCTCTTCTTACGTAATATTGCTGCTTGTGCTTTCTTATTTTCTAATTGCTCAGCTGCTTCCCTACACTCCCGCTCTAGACGTTCTTCCGCCTCATCACAAAGTAAATTGCGTTCTTCCTCCCAAGCAGCAGATTCTCCTATACTATCAACAGGCTCACTGTTGAGCATGCTATTGTTGTGTCTGCCATTGGACTGTGACACCATCGTCCTCAGTTGGCTGACTTCTTCCATAAGTGCATCAATCTGGGCTTTTGTATCATTTTAATTTCATCTACATGCTCTTTTAGAAGTTCATTAGCCCTCCAAGCTTTATCAGCCTCTAGCTCAGCCATTTGCAGCCTTGTGGATTTCAGCCCTCGAGCTCCAGGCATACCTAGAGCAGCAGCCTTTGCGCCTAGGCCTAAGCCCCGGACGTAGCCATTCTTCTCTTTCCCAAGTACATGTGCCAGGATATCGCCTTGTTGAATGGATTTTTCCAAAAGTTCAGGATGTTCATCCATTACCCTTTCTATTTTTTCCTACAATAAGAGGGTTACAGGTGAACAAATTCTACTGTTAATATATTGTACCACCTGAAATTTCAGTCAGAAAACAATTCTTGTGTTGTAGAAGAACTTACTATTACGTCGATTGTTTCCTTAGTTTGAGGTTTTTTCTTCTTTTCGTGTGTTTTTACAAACAGTTCATCTCTGTGTGGAGCATATCCATTCTCCTTGTGCTACATCCATTATAGTAGAAAATTAGTTACCATTAGTATGCAGATTATGCAACTTGAGACTATGCTTTAAATATGCTACAAACATAAGACATTTTATACCATTTCAGTTGAAACGCGGGCATGGCTCTTGCTCCCCGATGTATGCAACACTTTCTGCTTTTCCCGGTTTTTCTTTCCTTGCTCACTCCGTTTCTATGAACAAAAAGTAAAAGTAAACTCTCTGTGCCTAGTTTCTACACATGAACAGACTACAACAAGTGTAATATGACTTAGAATGGTACCTTAGATTCTTCACTTCTCCAAAATTTGATAAGCCATTCACAATCATCAGGAGTTACTCTCTTATCCTTTTTGATAAGAGTTTCGAGTTCCTCATCTGTTCTTTCTTCTTTGTAAATCCTCTCTCTCAAATATGCCTTGAAGTCTTTCCATTTCTTGTGAGCACTTCCCATGACAAAGTCCTTCAATTTGTCATCCACAACATAGTAATTCTGGTTGCACATAAGCATGTTTTGTATTAGTATGCTGCATTATAACAAGGAAGTAAGACACATATGATACAACTAACTATACTTTACCCTTAAGGTTGTCATTAGTTCATTCTTTTTTTCAACATCTACTTGTCTCCAATCAAGATGTCCAAGTGGGATATGACTTTTTACATGTGTTGCTATGAAGTTGTTAAATTCTGAAGCATTGTCGCCATCTAGCTGTCCGTTTTCATTAAATGAAATAGGAACTGGTGGTTGTCCTTTTCTATCATAGACATGATGCATTTTAGTGCGCTTTCGGCCTTTGTCTTGTTCATCATCCAAACCATGCCCTAGCACATGAAAAAAAAATATAAGGCAGTGTTAAACACTTAAGTGAAGGGATAAATGAAAATTTACAAATCTGAAGTGTTGTGAAGATACCTTCATCCTCTCTGTGAACAACCATAGTTTCATCATTGCCTCCATCATCTAGCTCATGTCTAACACTTGTGTGAGATCTCAGTTCTCGGCTCGATTCTGGAATAGTTTCAGCTCAGGATCTCTACAAATGACAACGACATAATGTCATAAATAGTATGCAACTGGTGCTATTGTAAACAACTAAAAGTATTTTCAGACTAAATTTATAGACAACACAATTAACTAACGATATAAGAAACTACTAGAGGCAAAAGTCATGAATTTCTACATCACCTTTTGCCCTGTCTGATTCCGTTTAGCAATCTCACCAACAAGAGCAGGAACCCCAAAGGTCTTCAGTTTCTCACTGTTTTGCCTCATTTCTTGTTCACGTGCATCATGTAAGGCAGCAGCCCTATCTTATAGTTCTTTTTCCATTATTTTTCCTGAAAAATACAAGACAAGAACATTAGTACAATTATATTCAATTTGAATCAGCTAAAGAGATAATAGATAAACATCACACACTTTGGTTTCTCCTTTGCAGAAACAAGAAGTCCATCTACATCAATCCTAGTTTGGGTATTCTCTCAAGTTAATGCTCAGGCATACATTAGCATCAAGATTATGTACTGCAGATTCATCTCCTTCCTATCCTTTTCCATTTCCCACACCAAACATATCATACAGGTCTCGCTGGTTTGGTGATTGTCTAACAGCCCACCAATCTGTAGCAATAGGGTCTTCAACATAGTACACTTGCTTTGTTTGGGAGGCCAAAATAAAATATAAATTACTTGAGGTAAACTCACAAAAACAATAAAACTACTGAAGTGCATGCAACAAAGCTAGTAAAATTTGCACATGATCACAACCAAGCAACCAGAGAGCTAGCATCAGAAGTGACTTACTTGTCTCAGGCCAACAGTCTCTAGTCCAATTATATCCCCTCTCCACTAAGTGCCCTTGGTGACTTGGTGTTCAACAATTAACCTATGAAGTGAATCAATTAGCACATCAATATTCAAAATATAAAGAAATAACCAGCACTAAACAATAAGTGATGTTATTCTAATGCAAGCAATTTACGAACAGCCATCACAACCAACATTTAAACACACACAGTATATGGTAAACTCATTTCACATACAAAATGAAAAGATAACCATACCTAACATATTCCAGATGAACCAAAAAAAGGACTATATATGTAGGTACAGCCTGCCAATAAACCAGCAACTCAACAATTGCAGTACTTGGTTCAGCAATGTGCCTTTCAACTGAGCTAAGATATTGATGCTTGCATAAGTATAGTGATGCTCAATACAATAGAAAGATATTTCAGCATGTATGTGAATCACATTAGCACCACGTACAGGACCCCTTATGGCATGAAAAATGATATCTCCTACCACATTAACAGGGCATGTCATCTAATATACATCCTAAGCACAATCGGGAATTCAAAACAACACAGAAACTAACAAGGGGGAATCCATGAGTAGAACGCGGCCATGCATGGCGCCGGTCACCACCGACGGCCAGATTGGAGAGGGCGAAGGAGGGAAGGGTAAGCGGGAAGAAGAAGGGGGAGGAGAGAACAGATGCGGCGGGCCATACTCACCGAGGGTGTGGGTCGACGGCGTTGGTCCTGCCGAACCTTGGCCGGCGGCGTGCTTCGGTGCGGCGGCACGGAGATCGAGTGCGGCGGCGCGGAGAGGGAGTGCGGCGGCCGGAAGACCGAGTGCGACAGCGTGGAGCTCGAGTGTGGCGGCGCGGAGCGGGCGGCGGAGTGCGGCGGCGCCGTGCAGAAGCTTCGTCGGCGGCGGCGCGGAGGTGCGAGTGGGAGACACGGGCTGAGGAGGGAGATGGTGTGGGGAATTTTTGATTTGGTCTTTAGGGTTAGGGATTTCGGGGTGTTATGCGCCGCGAGCCACGCGCCAAGTCTGGAAAATTTCGCTCCACGCGCGCCGCGCAAGTTTGGAAAATTCGATCCACGCGCCAAATATTTCGCTAGGTAGTGCCGGCAGTTTTATCTGCCAGGACGGGTTTGAGCCGGCAGTTTTGATGCCTTGATATACTCACGCTATTGCCGGCTGTCGACAGCCGGCCTAGATAGATTTTTGCCGGCTTTCAAGGTGCCCTCTCCAATTTTTGCCGGCAGTCTTTTTTTCCCGGCTGTCACACTGCCTTCTAAAAGTGATTTTTGCCGGCTGTTTTGTGCCCTTTCATCTGGTCCGTGGTGTAGTGACTCTTGTTCACCAACATCACATACTAACATACTATCATCTGCAGGTGGAGGTGGTTCGGCATACAACTCTCCACGATTTGACCAGGAGAATCCGATGTACTGTACGCCACCGCCCGTCACACAGCCTACGCAGGACGAGGACGACGAGTTGCCGCTGCAAGGTCGTGGGACGCAGCCGCTACAGGATGACGTGGACTTGACTGTGCCTCGTCAATTGAGGTTACCTCACAGGTACGGCAGGACAACGCCCGTCCAGCCCCCTCCTCGTCAGGCTCGGCCACGCAGGGGTCAGTGATATATTTGGGACATATTCGTACTTAGGTGTATGAGACATATCCGTATATCTATTTCTATTTATGTTCTTCTGTACGAGACATATTATTATCTATGTACGAGACATATTACTATCTATGTACGAGACATATTATAATTGATACGAAACATCCCACATTGAACCGATAAATTAATTTAACATACAACTAGAGATCTACGTTACAACTTCACTAGTTTTAAATACTGGATAGAACAAATTAAGGTACAACTTCAAATTACGATACAACACAAAGACTCTACCTATCTCCCATCGATGTAGCCTGCACCATCCGCCGGGTTGCCACCCTTGCCCTTTGACGAAGATTCTGCCTTCTTGCCTTTGCCCTTGGACGAAGATTCAGCCTTCTTGCCATTACCCTTGCTCGATGCTTCAGCCTTCTTCTCCTTGCCCTTGCTCAGTGCTTTAACCCTCCTTTCCTTTGACGACGGCATGAAATCGTCATCATCATCGCTGTCAACTACCCAGAGACAGGAACTACCATACAAATGATGGTCAGCTTCAGTTCGGTGGAACGGACTATTCGTAACTTTTCTGTCAAACTTATCTGCAAGCCTGAGCATTTCAGCACGAATTTGGAGCGGGGTCCTATACGGAAACCCATCGCGGCATAGCTTCGCCCCAAGCAAAGCGAGATGACTCTCAGTGTGCAAAATTTCTTCAAATGAAACTACCCTCCCATCTACCTTCAAATTGCTCGAAAGCCTGGCGAGATGCTCGGATGCGGTATTGTGAAACCCGGACACACACTTCTCGCAAGGACCAATACACACCATGCTTGCGCTCAAGTGAGTATCATGCCTACCTTCGACTAGGTTTTATAGAACAACCGGTGGCAGGAAGAAATTGGACGGTGCCGACATTTGGCGGGAAACGGTGGCGGGAACAATAGCGGGAAATTATTGGGCGGGAAACGGTGGCGGGAAGAAATTGTGCGGGAAAAGGTGGCGGGAAGAAATTTGGCATAAGACGGTGGCGGGAAAAAGCAGAGAAGGAAGAAGAGAAGAAAATGGAGAAGAAAGGAGGCAGCGACGGTGCCGCTAGCTTTCGGCCCGCTCCGCGCCGAAAGTCGCGGGCCCGCCTGCCGCGCGCGCAGAGGTGCATGCAGCTCTCGTCACCGACAGCCAAGTTTCGGCCCCCTCCAGGCCGAAAGTCGACTTTCGGCCCGCTCCGAGCCGACGGCGCCCTATTTTTCAAATTTCTGAACCGCGCGTGCTATTAGGCGAAATTAATATTAAAACTAATATTATTTAAAAAAAATCCCCTTAAACAAACGACGACATTCGCCGGTGGGGCCCGGTGCGGCCTCTCGTGCATAATCCCAGCTCGAGAAAACCACCCAAATTGACATCTTCTTTTTCAGCATTTCCTGCAAAATTACCGCACACGCCGAGCACACAATCACCTCAGCTTCCACCTCGCTCCACTGTCACTGATCCACTCTCCCTCCCCAGCCACCACCTCCCACGCCGGCCGCACCCAAACCCCGCAAAACCCTAGCCGGAGAGCACCGCCACCACCATGCCGACCGCACCTCTCCTCCTCGCCCTCTTCCTCCTGCTCCTCGTCGCCATGCCACACCCCGTGGCCCCAGCCTCCACCGACCGCGCCGCGCTCCTCGCCTTCCGCGCCTCCCTCTCCCCACCCTCCCGCGCCGCGCTCTCCTCCTGGCACGGCCCGCTCTCCGCCTCCTGGCTCGGCGTCTCGCTCCACCCACCCGCCGCCGCCCCGCCCTCCGTCGCCGCGCTCGCGCTCCCGGGCCTCAACCTCTCCGGGCCGCTCCCGGCCCCGCCGCTCGCCCTCCTGCGCCGCCTCCGACAGCTCGACCTCTCCGCGAACGCGCTCTCCGGCGAGCTCCCTGCTCCCTCCCGCGCTCGCTCCTCGCCCTCGACCTCTCCCGCAACGCGCTCTCCGGGGCCGTCCCCACCTGCCTCCCCGCCTCGCTCCCGGCCCTCACCACCCTCAACCTCTCCGCCAACTCCCTCCGGCTCCCGCTCTCCCCGTGGTTCTCCTTCTCCTCGCGCCTCCTCGCCCTCGACTTCTCCCGCAACGCGCTCTCCGGCGCCGTCCCGCCGCGGATCGTCGCCGACCCCGACGCGTCCGGCCTCCTCCTCCTCGACCTCTCCCACAACCGCTTCTCCGGCGAGATCCCCGCGGGGATAACCCAGATACGGACCCTGCAGGGCCTTTTCCTCGCGGATAACCAGCTGTCCGGCGAGATCCCATCCGGGATTGGGAACCTGACTTACTTGCAGGCGCTGGATTTGTCACACAACCGGCTGTCCGGTGTAGTGCCTGCGGGGCTTGCCGGCTGCTTCCAGCTTCTGTACCTGCGTCTTGGGGGCAACCAGTTCTCTGGGGCGCTGCGGCCGGAGCTTGATGCGCTTGATAGCCTCAAGGTTCTTGATTTGTCCAACAACCGGATATCTGGTGACATTCCGCTGCCGCTGGCGGGGTGCCGCTCTCTCGAGGTGGTCATCTTGTCAGGAAATGAGATCACGGGGGAGCTCAGCGGGGCTGTGGCCAAATGGCAGAGCCTCAGGTCCCTCTCGCTGGCTCATAATCAGCTCTCTGGCCAGCTACCAGATTGGATGTTCTCGTTCCCGGCTCTCCAGTGGCTTGATTTGTCTGGCAATAGGTTTGAGGGTTTCATCCCTGACGGTGGTTTCAATGTGAGTTCAGTGCTTAATGGCGCCGGAGGTGTTCAGGGGATTCCATCAGGTCCTATGATTTCACCTCAGCTGTTTGTGTCAGCATCTGTAGATGGGACGGGCCAGCAGCTGCAGCTGGGTTATGATCTTCGGGCAGCTCCTGGGATAGATTTGTCGACAAATATGTTCCATGGAGAGATACCTCAAGGGTTGGTTGCAATGAAGGGATTGGAGTATTTGAACCTCTCCTGCAATATCTTAGATGGGCAGATCCCTGCAGGGCTTGGGGGGATGGGGAGGCTGCGGACACTGGATTTCTCGCATAATGGGCTGTCAGGAGAGGTGCCTTCTGCAATTGCTGCCATGACAGAGCTCGAGGTGCTTAACCTCTCTTACAATAGCCTATCTGGTCCTATACCAACAACCGATGGGTTGCGGAAATTCCCAGGAGCACTGGCAGGAAACCCTGGGATATGCAATGGGGAAGGGTGCACTGCGGATGAAGGGATGACAGAAGGGAATATGTCAGGAAGTAATCGTCATGGCTGGCTCGGTGGCTGGCATGGAGAGAATGGATGGGTGTCCCTTGGGGCATTCTGTATCAGCACGATGACTAGCTTCTTTGTGTCGTTGGCAACCTTGCTATCCTCCCCCAAGGCTAGGAGCTTCGTATTTCGGCCTGTGAGGGTAGAATATTAACGTTGGAGGAAGGCTCGTGCAATAAGTTCTGTAAATAGGACAATCTGTGTGAAGTTTGAGTAGCTAAGTGTGCAGCTAATCTTGACCGGAGGATGTTTGCTAGCTCGTTCTAATGATCAGGCATTACGTCGAGTGTTGGCCTAGTGTAGTTGTTGTAGGGGCATCTAAATCTGTTCCTGGTGTATTTGCATTCTTGTGAAGCATTTCCTGGTTGTAATCCTGCCATTTCAAGGGTTGGACACCAGTTTCTAGTTGGGAGCAACAAGTCCGGTTATGGAGGATGTACATGATTAGGTGGCGACAACCACAAACAGAAGCATGTTGTACCATGAACAGTTTCAGATGTAAATACCCTGTGTTAATTTTCTCATGCCGGGTACAGGTTTGAGTCATAAATTCTGAAAATTCATGTGCAGATCATAGTTGCTATTGAGTGTAAATCTTGTAGAGTTCCTCTCAGCTGCCTGTCATGTTGACTTCAGATCATTGATTGACCTTTGGAACAGGGACAAAAGTGCCAATGGGATCTGTTAGTTGTGTAAGGTTGAAAGGACAAGGATGTCGCCTAGAGGGGGGTGAATAGGCGATTAAAACTTTTCCGGTTTAGGCTTGATAATTGTGGAATAAAATTAGGTGTTTAAATTAACAAGCCAACAACCTAAATAAACTAGGTTCACCTATGTGCACCAACAAGTTATGCTAAGCAAGACAAGCAACAAGGTGATAGCAAGATATAATACTTCAAGCACGAAGGTTATCACAATGTAAAGTGCATAAGTAGAAAGCTCGGGTATAGAAATAACCGAGTCACGCGGAGACGATGATGTATTCCCGAGTTCCTCCTTCTTAGGGGAGTACGTCTCGTTGGAGAGGTGTGAGGCACCACAAAGGTCGATCTCAACAACCACAAAGGTTGCACCTTCTTCTCCGATGAACCGCACCACAAAGGTTTGGTTCACCTTCCACTATCAGAATCCTTCGAGGTGGATATCCGGAGCCTTTCAACAACGATCCGGGGCACAACCCACAACGGGATTGGGGGCTCCCGAACAGCTACAAGTGACCACACAAGGGTCCAACCACCACACGGGCGTCTAGGGTCCAAAGACCCAAGAGTAACAAGTTCACAAGCTTTCAACTTCCACGAATCCTCGTGGAGAGCACACCGATGCACCAAATGCAAAAGGCAAGAGCACAAGGCTCAAATCCTTCACTCTCAAATTGCAACAAAGCAACAAATGTCTATGGGGGAATAAGAGAGGAAGAACAAAGAGGAGATGCACCAAGAACTCCAAGATCAAGATCTACTAGATTCCCCTCACTTAGAGGAGGAAAGGATTGGATGAAAAAGTAGATCTAGATCTCCTCTCAATTTCCTCAAAGATATGCAAGAATCATGGGAGGGATTGAGAGGTAGGCAAGTTTTTCCAAAGATCAACAATGGAGGAGAGAGAGGGGAAAACGAGCTCAAGAGATATATCAACCATTGGGGAAGAAACCCCCTTTAAATAGGTCCCCCAAAAAGTGGCCGTTGGGCTGTGCAGGGAGGCCGGCCTGGGAGCCGGCCTGGGGGCCGGCCTCACGCACAACACAGCGACCCGGGCAGAGGAGCCGGCCAAGGGCCCGGCCTGGCCGGCCTGGGGGCCGGAAGGGCAGCCGAGGCGCCCGGCCTAGGGCCCGGCCTGGCCGGCTGGGAGGCCGGCAGGGCAGCCGAGGCGCCCGGCCTGGGGCCCGGCCTGACCGGCTGGGAGGCCGGCAGGGCAGCCGAGCTGCCCGGCTTGTGGCCCGGCTTGGCCGGCTGGGAGGCCGGCAGGACTGCCCGCGCAGAAATAAAACTTCTAAAAACCATATCTTTTTCAATAAAAATCCAAACGAGATGAAACCAACTTTGTTGGAAAGATAACGACGAGAGCTTTCCTACAAAAAGTGGAAACATTAAGGGTCACAAATATGGAGGAGATATCACACATGGGAGGTGTGGATCTTATCTCGAGGAGGACCGGTAATATTTCCAACACCGAGAACGCAACACGTTTTCCATCCGGACTCCGATTTCGATGATCTTGGGATTGTTGGAATCGCAATGAGGAGCATTACAAGATCATGCATAGAAACATCATAGTCCATCATGTGAGGAGGAAATCAAATGTAGAGAGGTAAAACCTCTCTATAAAAAGATGAACCGGCAAAACCTCCAAAACTGAAAACGCAACAAGTTGTCAATACGAAATCCGTTTTCGGTGAACTAGAGCTTGGTATGGAGATGAACACAAGCTCTAAATTCTCACATGGATAAAAGCCAAATAAGAACCAAGAAAGATGATATGCCAGATATGCAAAGGTTTGAGCTCTCCACAAAGATGCGATCAAGTTACTCACTTGAGAGCCCCTCTTGATAGTACGCCGTCTATCCTATAACCCGGCCTCCCACTAACATCATGAGACCGGTAAAATAGAAAACCTATCGAGATCATACCTTTGCCTTGCGCATTCCACTTGAGCTCGATGATGACGATCTTGACTCTCTCAAGATGGAAAATCTTTCTTGATTGTGCTTGCTAGCACATGCTTGATGAAGACTTCCCAAATACTCCCCCATAAACCATTATGGGAGAGCCTCGCTAAGCTCCGTTTCACAAAGATGATGTCTTTAATCCTTCAAGACATACTTGCAATATGCTCCACTCTACACATGACCATTCTTCATATAAACCCTTGGATGGAACCTTGGTCATCATGAAATCTTCTAGAGTCCAACACATGAACTCCAATCTCTTCCTATGGACAAGATCTACAAGTGTATCTCAATGCAAACATTAGTCCATAAGGATTGTCATTAATTACCAAAACCACGCATGGGGCAACACATGCACTTTCAAAGGTGCAACTCATGAGGAGTTTAAAGAAGAATTTCTAGCCAAGAGTTGTCTGCTTGGTGTGATATTGTTGATATTCCTTGTATTGTGGGAGGGGATTTTACTATTCTGAGACAAACAAACTTCTTTGCCTCATTCCTCTGAGGTGTTTAATTCTACCATTCATACCTTTTGTCTTAATTCATATGACAGGAGGTATGTTTACCTGGTCTAATAACCAATTTCCTCCTACTTTGGAATAGTTAGAAGAGTGTTAATGTCTTTTCTTCCTAGGAAAGTTTGTTTTCTTTGGTGTCTGTGATATGCCGATCGACCTTTAGACTTGATTGCATTATACTTTAGTAGTATTACTATTACTATTTGCAAGTGCAGCTTAAGGACTTACTGCACTGGCCACATGGATTCTTCATGGAAAATGAGCAGAATGCCAGAATCAGCATCATCTGCCTTTTCAAAAGAATGGGAAAATCCTGGTATGGAATCAGGTTCTTACTCATCCACAATTACTTTGCCTGAACTTGCTGCAGCCGCTGTCACAGTGTAAACGACAGAATTTTCTTCTAGCAAATTAGCTTCATCCATTGCTTCTTTATACTCCAATCTGGACTAGGATCTATACTTGCAATAAAAAGAGTTGTGTTTGGTTTTGCAACTTTCCTTTTTGTTCTTTATGGTGGAATTCTTCAGAGCTCTAATGCAACCGTTGAAATGTGCAGGATCTCATCTGCCAAGCGTCCAGATTTTGGTGTAATCCCATACAATAGCACCAAGAACATTGAATTATCTATACCTCTTATAAAGCAAAACCCCACTACAAGTCAAGCTATCCACATCACCCACTATTTTAGCTAACCAATTTGTCCATGTCATTCTACTAACATTCATTAATGATAGTATTTATTTTGCATGCAACCTATCCACGTCATCTACTTTTCATCATACAATTGTCCATGTCACCAGTTTTTAAACATCAAATACAAAAAACATTGATTACAATCATTTATGATAGTATATCTCAACATGCAAGTTATCCACATCACTCGCTATTTTAGCCAAGCAATTGTCCATGTCATCCCACTAACATTCATTAATAATAATATTTTTGCATGCAACCTGTCCATGTCATCTACTTTTCACCTATACAATTGTCCACGTCACCAGTTTTAATCATGAAATAGAAAAAAAGATCACGTCAATTAAATTTAGCCTTTCGACAATTGTGATAAATTGAATTGTTGCATATTCCATAAACAACTTCATATTCCATGAGTCATATATCCCTTTATTTACACAATATTTTTGTACAGGGATTCCCGCCGCAACGCACGGGGTATCTTTCTAGTTTGACTGACAAGTAAGACACAATGAGTATTGTTTGACTAAACTAGACACCGACAAGTTCTGTTCTGATATCTGAACAATTACCTGCACTATTAACTTCATGACAGTTACTTGTGATGAACCAATGTTGATGCCGTTCTTTTTTTCTGTGAAAGAAGTGTGTTTGCTTGACGAGATAAGTAATGCACATCGATCTTCTCTTATACTCGGAACAGATTTCAGCTGCTGTTCTTGGTTTGTTCCAGATTATTAATCTTGTGGTATCAACTGGTATTTTTGTGGCTGCTCCTCTGATTTCTGAACATTCCCCAGTTAGTATTATTGACCCGATGAGAGATACCTGTGATTAGCCAGTGCTGTTTCTTGTTAGCATCCGGAGGGCGGGACCAGCTTAACTGCAGCCATCCACTTGCAACTTGTACCAACAAGATTGTGCTGAAATAGGTTTGCGAAGAATCCAGTTCCAATCTGCTTTCGGGAAACACTTTGGACTCCTATGACTATATATGGAAGAGTGGGATAGATATTTACGTGACTTATAACTTGATCTATATTCTATAAATGAGTTACGTATTAACAAAAAAAAAAAGTTTTGTGTGATTCGTTGCTGATCTTGGGCTGATTCTCTTGAGTGGCGGCTATACCTGGCCATGCCTCGGGCCGGGCCAGACAGAGAAAAGGCCGACACAGAAAACTCAGGCCGGGCCCAAAAGCCCGCTGGGCTGTCGGGCTGTGGGCCGTGCTTCTTCCTGAAACAGCGAAAACATAAAGCCCAGGCCTGGCCCAGCGCAGCCGTCGGGCCTAGATTTGAGGCCAAACCCGAGATTTTCGGGCTGGGCTTTGAGCCGGGCTTCCCATGGCCAGGACTAGTGGTGGCCCATTGAGCTCTCGCCAACATTTTTATTTGAGAAACCCGGAGAAGCAATTTTTTTGCAAATCTATGTTCCATAAATTCCACTCCAATGTTCCTCATATATTTTCTCTCCTCCCGTCTCGTGTCTCCAACTCCGAGCTAGCTTCTCCTCCTCTACCATACCTTTCTCCTCCTCCGCCATGGTTGGACATTTCGGAGCTTACACCCTACCATGGATGTCTAGACGATAGAGATTTTGAAATGGAGTTGCCATGGTGCCGAGGTCGGGGGAGGATAGTGGACAGAGGAGAACGGATTTTTGATCATCAAAGAGGTGCTTCCATAAATGATGGTACATTTGGTGTTTTTACGCTGCATACATTCATTGGACATGTTGGAAACACACGTGTGTTGCTGCAAATACACGAGCAACATGTCGCGGTGATTCTGCGTGTCTGATTGTGTTCATGTTGTAAACATTGTTTTCGATGGTACAAGCATTGGCCCCCATATTGTATATATGTGGCAATTTTTTAGGGATCTGTGATGACCAATCGGGATTTGTTGCGTACACTTCTTTTTGTTGCATTGGTGTCTTAAAAATGGTTTGCATAGTACGATTTTGACATGCGGGAAGGAATGTTGCGACGAAACAAACATACAAAAAGACAATATTATGCAGGTAGGGTGCTGCAGCCTGCAATCATCGGATGGTATAGATCGGGGAGGTAGCCGATCGACAGCGCGCCCCGCCAGGTCGACGCCTAGCAGGGCCCTAAAACATGGGCAATGGTTCGACAAGCGATAACAAACTTTCGAGATGCAGAAACACTATCAGACATTTTACATGGACGGCATGTTCAGTCTGATAAACCTCAGTCGCCGAGCAGATCCTTCACCTACGTCTAAATAATCTTCTACTTGCTTTGGCCTCCCACTGCCACGCCCCTGTCCTGCGAGTGATTATTCAACTAATGAGCCGAAAGTATTATAGGTAGTTTCTCCAACAGAACAGTGCAGACAGGTAGGGAAAACTAACAGTAATTCCATCAAAGAGCTACTTGTACCGGATTAGCTTTGTAAGGAGCAAAGAACTCCAATGAAGGTAACAAACGAGAGCATAGACAAGTCCATGGTATACATCGTTACTGATTGGTGACGCATGCCAGGGATAGACACCAGCAAGAATCCTAGCCCCAAAGTAAAGGAAGTGCGTTTTCGGTAAAGGAAGCAAGTAAAGAATACTGCTGGCAACCGCCTGTAATTTCCTGCAGGTGAAGCATAAGTGTATAATTGACGAGCAAGATTCTCAGCATCATTGATGGGCATTCAAGTGATGCTGCCAAACTTTTATTCTAACAATTCATAAACATCAGTAAGTTTTTTGCTCCGAGCTAACCATTAATCTGATTATACTGATTCCAATCTATTATTCTATTACTGAAGGGAAAAGCGTTTCAATTTACAATGACTGTTGGGCACTGTAAATACTTCAGAAACCCCACCAATGGGGGGACGCCCATTTAGCAGGCAGAATTTTTAAACAAATTTGAACTTGAACTCTTTTGAAAACATAAGAGGCGTGGAAATCCCATAAAAAACACACACGCTCTCGTAACTCACTGTTGGCCACTGGATACTTTAGAAACCCCACCAAGAACACTCTTCTCATCTACCGCATATATTTTTCCTAAATAAGTTCAAAGACTAAAATTCGAATTAATCTGGAAATGTTTTTGTTCAGTATGAGCATTTTCCGGCGAGGATAGTGGGCTTACCTGGTGGTAACCCAAAATGTAGCCCGGTGAGCCAAACATAGATAATTCTAAATTGCAAGCCAGATGGAGATAAGCAACATTGCAGTGCTAAGTCATAATGTGCAGTCTGTGCTAGTACCATGCATGCCTTGTGCTCTAGGATTCTCTGGATTTTCTTTCATTAATGATGTGTGTGTAGAATGGAACCCATACTTTCTAGAACAGCACCCATCCTAAATAATTTCAATTCGCTAGAAGATTTTATGCCTCTTGCCTCGTTGCATCATGCATGTCGTGGCCACATCCAAAAATGATTTTGCTATGGCAATTAGCTTGGACTACAACTAGAAAATAATCACAAATTCCGCATATTCGATCCAACAAGCAAAAGCTCTGGTGAGACTGTGGAAATGAAAAAAAAAATCTCAAGACTGAGACAAAGCTCAAAAGCAGATCAAGGTCGAATAGCAGACTAGGTTCAGTCATGGATTCTATTTTTCTTAATTACTACCACATATACATATACTCTTATGAGTACCTGACTATGCATAGACGCACTAGATAATAGTTATAAACAGTATAGTTCTTGTAAAATTCCAGCATTCCAAACACACCCATGCATTGGAGCACGGCATGATATTCTGTACAAGCTAGTTAGTAAGTTGTTTCTTGAAATAAGTTTCTTCAGAGTTCCTAGAAACTGATGAGTAATATAGCTGTCCACACTGCTTATCATGTCACAAGCAAAAGAATAATGGGGATACAAGTATAGACGCACTAGAATGTGATTTGGTACTAACAAACTGGAACCTGTCCCAGGCATGACGGTAGCAGTTTAGATGGCAGAAATATCCGCCTTCCATTAATGGTTCAATTCCAACCAAGGACTATACTTTGTAGAGCAAGGAACTTATTCCCACTAGCGAAAAAAGGCCTTTGAACCACCACTAAGGCACTAATCCACCACACAAATTGGAACTATAGAGTAGACCACAAGTTATACAAGAATCATCTTATCAACAGCATACGTCATTAAGGTTTCTATCAGTAGAGTAATGTATAAAGTGAAGCTTACGTTCTGATACATGCAATGTCGATAAAACTACATGAACTAAACAGCATACACCCATCAAATCTCAAATTCGGATCTGCAAGTTAATCAGGCAAGAACTCTACCGCAACAATAACCGCAATACATCTCCATATAACCAAGACCAGGAAGCAACAGTCGTCATTACTCTCAACAAAAGTGAAAACCGGATGCAGAGGTTTATCGATCGATTCCCGCGTTGCAGTAAGCTGTGATTAACAAGAAAAAACCTCTAATGACCAGCAGCACAAGGCAGGGAACGGATCGATAAACCACTGCGCCCAGGCATCACGCCACGCCAAGATAAGCCGGCAAAGAAAAACACAAGATTAACACGACAACAAAAAAACATGGTGAAGACAAACAACGACAATAAGAGCACAAGAAACCACCTGGGAGATCAGATTACGCAGCACCTGATCGTGCGTGTGTTTATGTGTGTCCTAGTTCTACAACAAGAAGGTGGAAGGTGAGAGATCTGGATCTAGGGATTTATATGCCCTGACATTAGGTGGGAGGATGTGACGTGATGGGGGGGATGGTGGTGGCAACTGAAGTGGGGTGAGGACTAGGAATCTTTCTGGCGCTGCAAAGGGGGCTTGGCCTGTTCCCAGTAGAAGAACACAGCGAAGCTTGGCTTGGCTCTGCTGTTTCTTTTCTTCTCCCTTTATTTCTCCTCGTCTCTCTTTCTTCTTTGTGCTTTTGGGAGAGAGATAGGCCGTGTATGTTGAGGATGAGTCATTGCGGCGAGGGGCCCCCTTCAGCACTGGAGGAGCGGTGATGGTCTTTGGTTTTGACCTGTTGCGGCAGAGGTTGTATAGCGGGCAGAGCAATGGCAAAAGAGCACTGCTATACGTCCGACGAATTTTGTACGACGTTTGTCCGACGAATTGCTGTGGCCGATGGATAGCATTAGCTAATCAACACAATACGTTGGATTCCAGCGTCGTACAAGAATCGGACAGGTAACGTCGGACGCAAAGCAGTTTCGATGGCAAAACAAATCAATCCAGTGAGCCATCTCCAACCTCACTAGGTAAACTTGACCCCTGTATTCGTGGATGCGTCCGGTCGTATTTGCGTCCACAGTAGTTTGTTGGATGATGAAAGATAACGATAGTCAGGTCTCTCAGTCAAACCAAGGATCCAATCACATATTTTGAAACCTCCGCTTCGAAGTATGAGCATTGAAGGTCAAACTACTGTCTAGCGCATGCTGATTGAACGGCAAAAAGCAAGCACAACTAATGGTTGGGAAGCCCATAGCTTGCAGATACACACAAAGTACTTGAAAGCATCGTAACAGAAGGTAAATGCTACAAGAATTTTCATATTGACAATGGGACATCACGCAGTATGCTATTTTCTCCCATGAATTAACATTAATTTCTTCCCACCACAAGTCATCAAGCTCGCTTACGCCTCAGACCAAACAGCTGCAGAAATAAGATGGAACCGGAAGCATCAGTTATACCTATAATCTAGAGCGAATACCATGGAATTTATTGCTCTGGAGAAGTACAAACAGAGGATATCAGCAAAAGTGTTTGGAGCAGCAGTTTACTGTCTATATAGAGAAGCTTAGTAGAATTTACCTGAAAGGGATATTGCAGAATCCAACCAATGATTGGAATCTGATATAGGAAGGCTTGAATAGGAGCCGCATAACCACTGTAGAACGAAAGCAAAAGTCAGTATCAACCAAGAAATGAAATATTATAAGAAATGGGTTGATGTAGGCGATGACCTGAAGAGTACAAAAGTTCCATACAGTTCCATGATCATACCAGCAATAGGCCATCGGACAAATAGGAGAAACAGACCAAGGAAGAAAGGTACAGATCCCTGCAGAAAAATTAGCATCATCTCTTCAACCCATAAAACTGGGAGATTCATCAATGTGGTCAGCATTTCGCTGATTAAAGAACAAGACTAACAAAGAGCAGCATGATATTGCACTGTTGCTAAGGGAGACTTGAATTCGCTAATGGATATAGTTTTCTGAGAGAATTTGATTTGCAATTAGGACTCTTATGTATTATATGTACTGGTCGTCCGTGGTTAATCTAATAATGGTAGCAATTTTGCAGCACATCACCAGACTGGCAATCACCACTTTTTAGTATCCTCTACAACACAGAAAATATATGTCTACCTAAGTAATAACCTGCTTGCTTAACCATTTAAGAGAACCCATGCCATAATCGTACACATTCAAGAAGAAGAAGTCTGCTTCAGTAAGCAACAATAGATAATAATATAAATGTAGCATCGCATTTTACCCAAGTACGATTTTAAGCTCTAATAAGGCAAAATTATAGCCTCGTGTATCTAGCTGTGCATCTATTCAAAAAATGTATCTACCTAAGTTTCCAGAAAAAAAGTGTATCAAAGTTTTGAGTACCTTAATGTTTGCTTTCTTGGTAAAAAGCTGCAGCAAAGATTGCCAACCAAGTAACAGGCCTACTCCTTTAAAAAAGAATATCTGGGAGAGAAAAGATGGAAAAGATAAAGTGGCATTATGATCTCATTTGATAAGGATCAACGAAACAGAACAAGATTTTGTGAATTCTTGTATCATACATTACCCAGAGCCAACAAACCCCTGTCGAAGAAAAGGATAACACCTAGGAATGAGAATAGGATGCCAAAGCCGACCAAACCTATGCCAATTTCTACATTGAAATATGATCATTAGTACTTCAACTTACATATGAAAAGAAGAAACTAAATGATATTAGAAAATATGAAATGTGCCAACTTTCTGTAACTCGAATTTGATTACTATCATCTCTCGCAGAGATCACAATCATATTTACTGTTCTTAAAACCCCTCTGCAAGCGATAGCTTCAATCTGAGCTCAGGCCCACATGAAGCCAGCGAATTGAACAATTTATGTGCTCCTAAAATTTCTAAGAAAACACAAATAAATAACCAAGTATTATGTGGACTTGGCATTTTCATGATCTATGCGGGACAAAATGGTCCATATAAAGATGCTTTTGAGCGCCGACATTCTTGTCCTTTTAATCATAATTTGCAGTTGCTGACTGTTGTGCTAAAATTGTCTTATAGTATAGTGTAAAGAAGTAGCCATGAGAGCAGGAATAGGTTGTCAGGCAACAAATGAACTCAATTTTTCATGGAAAATTTTAGATGCATCGTGTATTATAACATGCACATCTGAGATGATTTTAGGAATTCTTTGAAACTTCAAAACATACCTGTCAAACAGCTTGAAATTAGAAGAGCATATGTGCTCAGGAGTATAAATTCCGTGTCATTAATGTAAGTTATTTGCTTCTCTTGTGTAGTTTTAAAGAAAGTATATGGCATTTCAGTTTGGTTCAAATTTCTCAGTAAATTCAATGTGAGAAATATACCAAAGGTTGTACTAGAAAAAAACTGGCAATATCATTTAACTCTTGCAGTCAGTACACTCCCTCTTCCTCCGAGTCATGTAACCACCTCTAAAACTGGTAGCAAAAAATTGCCACGTTGCTGCCACAGTGGCAAAGCCACCTCTAAAACCGATATACCACATTAAGTGAGAGAATACGGGGTTAATATCCTGCTTTGCAGCTCAGGGGATTACAAGAACATGACTTCAAAACTCAGGGGTATCTGGATATTTTTCTAAAAATTACAAAGTAATAGTACAACTCTCAGTTTTGCAGTAAAAGGAACAGACAGTTGTCAAAATACCATGGCCAAGATATTCAACGGTCAAGATGCCATTCAAAGAGGGTCATCTTCTATATCTAAATAGGAATGACCCACTACAAGGAATTCTCTCAACATGCAAGGTGTCCACCTCATCAATCATCTCTAGCAAATCCTAGCCCCCCATGTAAACAAATATGCCACACAATGAAAAAAAGTATTGTACCACTAACACTCATCACAGCTAGCGCAGGTCCCATCCGGCTGTCCGTGTGCCTTTAATTCGAACCGTTTCTCTTCCTGGTGGGTTTCCAAACTCTAATGAGTGCGTTCTCTTCCCCTTCTCCTACCATCCATCTTCAGAATACATGTCGCTGGCCACACCTCTTCCTCCAACCTCATCTCCACCTCTCTGGATGATGCGGTCACAACTTTCACGAACTGTGTTATTAGGGAGACGGGGCATACAATCCTTCTCGAATTGGGCCTCTTCTCGGATTGTTTGGCTGTATCATAGACCCCCTTTTGAGCCCCTTCTATCGGTCTGGCAGAGGAAGGACATGGAGAATAGGAATTATGAAAGGCATAAGTTGTGCACTAACAGTGCTTTCAGCCAAACAGGTTATTTTGGCGATGTGATTCTGGTCTCATATTATATGATCTAATTCTAACTGGATGAGCAGCTTGGAAATTTGTAACGTCAAGCTAATGTTACAGCTTTCTAGCGAATGTGCAGTCAAATACCAAGCCGTCGATCCAGGACCTTCAGCGTTTCGTATTGCCATGGGGCTTCTGAAGTTAGCTGCAATCTGTAGTACAGTCTGCTTGGGATTATTCTTTTGAAGTTCCACTTCTTGACCACGTACCTTGGTATTATTATAAAAAAGTGTGGTAAATTTTGGCTCTCAGCTTAAACTGAACATGACCAGCAGGCCAGATAATATGGATGTAAGCATCTACAGGTAAATCCTTTCTATTTTCCATAATACATTCATGTAATGCAATGTTCATCTCCCATTGTTCATATTTTTTCATGCCGCCAACTTATATGGCTTTAATACCATACTGTTTATTGCTGTTCAAGAGCGCTACTAAATTACCTTTGTCATACATGTTCGACATTTCCCTTTGAAGGGTACCATACTTATTTAACTATGATGTACTACGATATGTTGTTCGGTTCGGCACATCCGTTACTACTTGCAATCTGCAACCATCAACATGATACATTTGAGCTATGTAAGAACTATTCCTCCGTCCAGCTCTACATGATTTGTTTGTGTTTTTTGTTTGATCTAACTGAGAATTTAGGTGAATGGAATCGTACTTATGTGCTGCCGTAAACTCAATGACTTCATGGCGTACGTTTCTATGTTGTGACAATCATTGGTCATTTTTGTTCCTGTGAACTATATACTAAGCACGGCATAGTTTAGCTTGATGGAATTTTACAAAAAAAGGTCTTACTGAGCTAGGTTGCTCATCTCAACAGAGTAAGATTTATTCCCGTTTTTGTGACTAAAGTTTTATTTCTATGCATAGTAAGCATTTCGATTATTGTTAACAAACATTTTGTCTACATTATCCGCATAAATCGACTCTTTTCACAACTTCCCATCCACCTTCATGATCTTTCAGCCTATCGAGAAATTGGAATGTCTTACAATTTATTGGCCAAAAAAGTAATTCTATAAATCCCGCAACAACGTGCGGGGTATCATCTAGTTGTGAAACTACCATTGCAAAGGCATGGTAATTTTCCTCTTTCCATAGCTAGCCCTAATTGTATATATAAAAAAAACTCAGTTAACCACAAGGTGGAAATGTCGACATGGGGTAAAAAACACACATTACCAATTTTTACAAGAAAGATCTTACATGTACAATATAGCATGAAGTGTGAAGCTAATTCTTTTGTGTGTAAATTGTGTTGATCCGTATGCTGTAAACAAAAAAAGGTATTGGATCTAAAACATGAACTATATATGTATACAACTTGCTAAAACATTTTGTATATGGACAAAATGGTGAGTTTTTATGGGTGATAGACTGATAGTTGCAAGTTTTGCAGGTTCGTACTTAATTATGCATACGAATTTATCCATGCTTTTTTCAAAACTTGGAAATGTGTCTTTTAAATTTCTTTAAATACTTTTTTAGCTCAGTATAGATGATCATTTGATAGTCAGATCCGTTGCAACTTCTTGGAATTGTAGAAGACACATTATTACACACATTTGCAATGGTAATTTCAAAATTGACATTTCAAAGCTATTTTCTATTTGCTCAACTGGACTTTAAAAAAAACAGAACTCAGTTGTCGTGTTTTTTTTACTATATATCAGAACTAAAATCAATGTAAGTGCTTTAAATACTCGTGGTAATTAGTAGTGCACTAGCGCTTAATGAGAACAGAGCTTTACTTTTGATCTCACTGATCTCGTAGGCCATTGCACCAGAACTTGAAGATAGCAATACAGTTTGAGTTCACTAGTCCACCAAGGCACCAACTGAGCCTGCAATTTCAAATATATAGACATCAAAAAGGGTCTTGATTCCAAAGCTTTAATGAAATATAATCATTAGCTAAATAAAGTAAAATTAGCATGGCGACACTCCAAAGTCACCACTTAAGCCAAACACAAACTAAATATGCCATCTCAGTAAAGCCCCACTGTGTTCACCATACAAAGCTGAACAAAGTCGGTTACTTTTCCTTTTGAGTTATATGGATCCTGCTACGAATGAGGGTGGTTTCACAAGGGCTGTATGTTGTTTCTAAAGTGGATGTTGAGCAACAGAAATACAAAGAAGTTAAACATGTTTATCTTGTCCAACCTTGCCACCAGCTAAGTCATCACAGCAACAAACTTAACAGCACATTTTGCAGTAGTATTTTACGAAGGGATAACATTTGAGTGATATTTTCTTAAGTGGCATTTTGGCAGATATATGGTGGTATTATTTCATAAGGAACAAAAGAATACTGAATTACAAACTGAAAAGATATATAAAAAGCTACTCCCTCCGGTCCAGTTTATAAGTCCTGCGCGTGTAACTAGATCGTTAATTTGACCTATATAAAATAAATTATATTACACAAAAATTATATCATTGGAAAATATAACATCTGAAGTTTCTAATGATATATTTTTTGTAATACATAATTCATGTTAAGGTGGTCAAATTGACGACCTAGGTACACGCACAGGACTAATAAACCGCACCGGAGGGAGTATAATGTTTCTGACTTATGCTCTGAAGAGGTACCAGCTGTCTACCATAACTTATGATGGAGGGAAACGACAAAAGATGTTCATATCAGAACGTGGGGACATACAATGAGTAACCACACATAAAAATTAATCACTTAGCACATATATTTATTTCTACGTTTCAAAGAAGTACATAGCTAGCTTGTTCCAAATTGAGCATTCACAATACCAGCACTGGTTTATAAACTCTATAGTACCTGATGTATCTAATTCAAACAATTAGGTAAATACTCCCTCCATTCCTAAATATAAGATGTTTTAGATCCCTCACATGATGACTAGGTGCGGATCCAAATGAGTGAACATACACACTAAAATATGTCTAAATACATGTAGACACATATGAATGTGGACAAAAGCTAAAACATCTTATATTTAGGAACGGAGGGAGTAGAAGTGAGCACCATAGTTTAAGGATTCCAAACCCCTTCAAAGACAGTCAAACATTCCAAAACTTGTGCAGAACTAATTGCTTATATAAACAACTACCAGATGCTATAGCAAACTACGGGAATCGCACAAGAAAAATAATGTGCAGTAACAAATTCCAATCAGGATAACAGAGTTGACTGAGAACTCTTCCCAGATATAAGATAAACTATATGTCTGAACTCAGTGGTAGCTGGCCAAGGGCACAAAGTGTCAACTAATCTCCATTCCCGGTACATCCGGGCTTCAGACCCAGTCACTATATCTTCGCAGACTAGCGAGCCCTGTGCTCCAACAATCATGGTCCAAAATTGCAACGGTATATAGCTTGACGGGCGCGCTCAGAGAGCAGGTATACAGTCACATCAGAGAAGCTACAGGCATTTTACTTGGACAGGTTCGCCTATGGAACGGCAGTGGACGCTGAGCCAGATTACTAAGTCACATCAAAAGTGCCAGTTACTAGTTGCTATGCCTCTGGCCGTGATTCCCCGTGTGGCCGTGTCCCAACTCCCAACACTTGCAGCCTAGGCCCGGAAAACCGGACAACAAGGAGGGCAGCAGTGGATTTGGCTGGGCGGGGAGAAGTGCGACTCGCGATCGGATACTTCTCTTACACCTCAACGGCAGCAGCAGGTCGGGTGGTGTAATACTCGGATGGGGGAAGGAGATGGCTATCGCCGGCCGTCGGCACGTGTAACGAGAGGCCCGAGACAGGCAGTGCGAGGGTTTGCCCCGATACGACCACGCGTAGGCACGAACAAGAGGCAGAAAACCGCGCGCGGTGGTGAAAACCTCGGCGCGCGTCGGAATGGATCGAGATGCGCGGGGAAGCGATTAGGGGAGAGCGGGATTAGGGTTTATTACCTACCGACGAAGCACGAATCCCACACGACGCGGGAGGTTGCGGAGGAGGAAGATCGCAGCGCGTCCGGCGTGCGGATTTGGTGCGAGAGAACTACGAGAGCTCCGCCCGATTGCCACCGGCCGCCGGATTCGATGGTGGTGACAGGAAAGCGCAGGTACAGAACAGAGACCAACCGGACTGGACGGGAAGCGATTTGCAAGAAAAGCCGGCGTCGGCGGGCGAGGTCGTAGTGGTATCAATTCTCAGCTCCCATTTCGAAAAGGATATATTTAAATGTTTCAAACAAAAATCTAGAAAAAAGTGTGAATATACACAAGGTGTGTGTCTATAACCTCCAAAAATTTAAGGTCCACATTTGAAAGGCAAATGTCAATTTTGCTTTTGTCTTTTTGTGCTACTATTCATGCTAGATTTGTCTTTTTTGTTTCTCAATGTGTATTGCAATTTTGGATATGATGTTTTTAGGGGTTCTTGACACATACCTTGTGAATATTCCCACTTTCTTTGAAACATTTAAAATTGATTTTAAAAAATTGGTATCACTAGATATTCTCCCGAGGTCGTAGCACTTGACACCACTTCACTTGTTACAAGTTTTTTCCACAAAATCACGACCCTAAGAGGTCATTTGGTAACCATTATTTCAGATCGGAATCATGGAATTCAATTGAGATTCCATATCCGACGTGTTTGGTTGTCATGTAATTGGAAACGTCATTTCAACTGGAATTTCATCGAATGTATTTGTATGTCAATGCAATTTGTCCTAAACACTGTCATTTCATTTCTACCAAATTAAATGATGGTGTCAATATCCTTTCATCAAGATATGAGACAGTCGTCGGGGAATTTTCTATTTGTCGTCGTAACGGCAATTAGGGGCACGACACGCACTCCTCCCTCAACCCTATTTGGGTTGGCCCACTAACGACTTTTCCTATTTCTTATGGTTTTATGTTCTGTCTTTTTTCTTTCTTTTTTTCGTTTTAGACTTCTTTTCACTTTTTTTTCCAAAATTACTTTTACATTTATTTTCGTTGTTGTTTTCCTTTTTCCATTTTTCTTATTTGCAATAAGTAAAATATTTCTAAAATGTAAATTAAGCATTAATTTTGACATGTATGAACTTTTTTATATGTACAGATCAACTTTATAACACATGGACATATATTTAGATATGTGTGAACATTTACTTCAACATTTATGAACATTAATTTCTATTAGATCAATTTGTAAATGTGAATATAATTTATAAGATTTGCAAAAAATTAAGACAATAGATAATTAAATTATTTGTTAATGGGCCGTGTCAAATGATTTAGTAACCCTTCAGGCAGCTGGGCCGTTAGGGCCGCCCAAAGTGGTGAAATTCGAGGTCCCATCACTAGGCTACCAACCCTTTTCTAATTCTAATACGTCTTCACGGACCAATGGAACACCTGTTCCTCCGAGAAAGCCACCGGAAAAAGATTATCTAGACTAGCAAATTGCCCGTGCGTTGCCACGGGTGAACAAATGATAAATAATTTTCAAACTAATAAATTAAATAGGAAGATTCGGTTAAATGATAAATAACTCTTCCACGTGAATCGATCACTGGACGGGTTTATTTCGCGCAACAAGTCAGAAACATTGTCTCACCTCTTGTCTTGATGATATTACAGTTGTAAAACAAATCTAAGAGTGAGTACAACCTGAGCGAAATAATAAAAAGAGAAGTAAATGGGGTATATCATGTTTCCATTACGGTTACGGGAGATGACTTGTCCCACTTGCTAGAACAGCTCTTCCTAAGCTTATAAATTGTTGGCATATCATGCATCATGTTTATATCATACTACAGGAATAAACTTGGAACCAGCAATCTGAAACGAGGTATTGTAAACAAACTACTGAAACATGAAACATGACAGGAAGTCAAAACAATATATGATATATGAACTTAGGTGTAACCAAATCATAGCAAGAAAAGTTTAATTTTATAAGAGCATATAGGGTAGGCACACAACAAGGTGGAAAGTGGGTGTCATTTGCTCCAGAGCGCACATCCCAAGGGGTGGACAACATAAGAAATGAAATCAACAAGAGGTTATGAGTTTTACACAGCATAGCTATATTTTAGCAGCTCAACCATAAAGTTTTGACATTATTAATGAATAATAATTGTTTTTCTATTTGTACTGAAATGAAATAAAGTACATGCATGCAGCCTGCTGCTAGCTAGTATGCCCACTGTCGGAGTTCAACCAGATGCAATGCATGTTCAGTAGGGAACCCACACCACAACAGAAAAACACGACACACATATCAATTTCTTTTGTGAACCAAAGCAGCTCTAAACAAGGAAAATGTAACTGCCTGTGATACTTGGATAATGGCAGACTGCTCCACCCACTGCCGGTTTGTGGAATTGGTGAAGGTAAACAGATCAAAAGATTTGCAAAAAATTAAGACAATAGATAATTAAATTATTTGTTAATGGGCCGTGTCAAATGATTTAGTAACCCTTCAGGCAGCTGGGCCGTTAGGGCCGCCCAAAGTGGTGAAATTGGAGGTCCCATCACTAGGCTACCAACCCTTTTCTAATTCTAATACGTCTTCACGGACCAATGGAACACCTGTTCCTCCGAGAAAGCCACCGGAAAAAGATTATCTAGATTGCCGCCTCATCCGCTCATGGAGTCCGAAGCGTTTGACAGCACCAAACACGTTAATTACCCACATCCTAATGAACCTGGTCGTCGAGATCTACAGGTCTCATAATAGAATCACTGCGATTAAAGCTGGTTTAATGGGTCTAGCTTTACACCTTCGTCATCATAGTATATGAAATATCTCTGGAAGGTTCTAGCTAGATCCCTGCAACCGTAGCCTACGCGAGCAGATCATGTATATCAAGCCTTTGGAAGACCCAAATCTTGGCCAGGTTCGTCGCACGCGTATGTAGATCGAGGTAGCTACTGCTCATTACGACTAATTCAATCATCCATGATGAGTAATCTTCCTTTTGCCGTCACCCGATCATGCTTTGCACAAATTCTGATCGATCTCTTTACCATTTTTAGAAGCAGATGGAAATTACCCTGAAGGCCTGAACCCGATGCCGCCTAACACTCTGAACATTGTAGAGTTCCTTCAGTGGGTCACGTCAGACGTCTCGTAAAAAGCCAGCCCTGCCGCGTCGAATATGAATCGCATATGCTGACATTATCATCTATAGTATACAATTGAATAACTTGCAGTCGATCTAATCATGATCAATCGCTTTGAATCAGGCACCGGATAGTCTCTGCATAGACACGTCCTTTCCCCCGCGTCGCTCTCGCCCAGGAGCGACACGGGAGGCGACTCCCAACCCTAGCTCCCAGCCGCCGCTCCTCCTCTGCTCCCGCGCCGCCGCCGCCGGAGGAAGCCGCTGGGCAAAGCTCGCGCGGCCGACGGCGGCGGCGGGGCGCCTCCTCGCGGTTCCTCGCGTCCTTGGGTGGAGGGACTCCGCGGGATCAGTGGTTCGCCGGCGCGCTCTCTCCCTCACCGTGGCAGGGCCCTGCGGGCTCGGGCTGGCGGCGAGGCTTGGAGCTTGGCGGCGGGGCTTCGCGAGAGGTGGTGGGCTGCGTGGTGGTGCTCCTTGGCGGCGGCGGGCCCGGGCTCGATCTGGGCCCGGATGGGCCGGCGCGGCAGCAGCAATCTCGGCGCTGCGGGCGCCCGGATCCCTTCTTCGACGGCCGCACGGTGGTGCGCTGGTGCGCGTCGGTGCGCGTTGGAGAGCTGCAGCCCGGACCATGGTGGTCTTGGCCTCGGGCAGCACAGCTTTGAATCCTACCCGGCATGGTGCTCGGTGGGGATTGGTGCTTGTGTTGCGTCCAGCGGCCATGGTGGATCCGGCGCCTTGCGCTGAAGTCTTGCCGCAGGTGGTCTCCGCGAGGTATGGAGGCTGCGGCGGCTGCTGGTGGTGGTTGGCTTGGATGTGCTCAACCTCCGGGTGAAAACCCTGCATCGACGTTGTTGTTGCCGGCGGCAGCTATGTCTTTTGGCATCGTCTCCTCGCTGGAGGTGCCGTTGTGGAGCTTGAGCGCCCCCAAGTCCATTGCCTTGTGGTCTCCGGGTGAAAACCCATGATTCAGCTTGTCGGATCGGATGACGGTGTTGTGCCCTCGACAACATATTCTCTCTGGAGGCGTCATCTTGGAGACCCAACGATAGCTTTTGCTGTTGCATGGGCTTGTTGGTGATGTGTTTGGTGGTGTTGGTGCGGCCAGCTTGGGGCCGACGGCGAGTGTTCTCTCTTCGGCCGGCATTCGTGTGCTTGCCCAAGAACCTCCGATGGCTGCTGTTGCGGTGTGGGAGCTTCGTGCTCTCGGTGGCGTCTCGGCTCACCTTTGCTCGGTGACGACGCAATGTATGTCTCCCCCACCTGCTATTCGTGTCGATCTCCGTGGCGGAGCTTCCTATCTAGGTTAGTGCCAGGTGCTAGGCTTGACACTCCGATGATGATGGTGGTGCTCCTGAGTTGTGCCTGGGGTTCGAGTCGTTTGCCGGTGCGGTGCGTGAGGCAATGATTGCAGAGTCCTGGCATTGTGATCCCTCGACTACACCCCCTCACCTCTTGTGTCTCTTGGTGGCTCTTGCTGTTCCCTCTTCTAGTTGTATTTTTCATGTATTTTATTGTTTTCTCTTCCCCTGTATCCCCCTGTAAAATTGATATTCTGTTGTAAGAACATAGCCCGCCAGGCTCTTTCGATGAATGAAACAAGCGGTGGGGATTTATTCCCCCCCGTCAATCTCGAAAAAAATCAGGCACCGCAAGTGCGCAGCTAATGGCAGAACTTCTTTTCAACGGACCACCCCTACTCCGATCCGCCGGAGGAGGAGAGTGCAGAACATCTTCCTAGCTAGAAGACTTTAGGGCAGGAGGAATGTCTCCACTTTGTTACTTTCCGTTTTCCGCACCGCAACTTTGGGCTTCATTCTCATTCCTACAGGATTGCTGGGTTTCCGGTTAAGCAGAACAATATCCGAATGTGACGTTCCCGTGATCTGCTTTCGACGAAGACTGCAGCTTATAATTTCAATGATATAAGCATCGCATCGCATCGCCGTGCGACGAGGGCGATGGTCAGATCATACCAACCTAACAACGGAGCAATGGGAACAAAAGAGGCAGGGAGCAATGGCGACCTGCGAATGATTAGCGCCAAGTTGGTGGCGATGATGTTACGCCGCACATGGCAACGATACGGCTAGCTCTTCTTTTCACCAACGCAAGTTGCCGGCCGCGAGCTAAGACCATTTGCTGCCAGTTACACTGAATCGCGGCTGCGTGGACGCGAGCCGAACGGCTGGGAATCCGGCGGCCATGGGGGTAAAGCGCTCCATCCCAGTGTGATTGATCGGCCAGTTGAGGAATTATCTCGAGAGTGAGAGGCGGCAGTGGTGGTCCTTTTAGGAATGTCGGGTCTGTTTTTTCGGGTGGTCTCGGAAGCAAGGACAAAGATTTGCCACGAACTCGACTCTTGCGCCTTGCCTTCACCTCTTTTCTTTCGTGAAATCTATATAGCTTTTTCAGGAGATGATTGCATGCAAATTCAGTCATGTATCACAGTATCAGTAAGGATGTCATGATTGCGGGTTTTCTCGTAAAGGAGGATAACCTGTGGCATCTGCATCGATTCGCTAGAAAGCGCGGATACGGCAGAAAAGTTGCGTATCAGGGCTTGGATACGTATCAGATACGGGATACATATCGGATACATCAGGATACAGAACGCCTCCATCGAACTTGATGCATTGCTATCCGCCTCGATCAAATGCAGTCCAGATGTTAAATGTTGCTCATGTATTCCTCCAAATGATGATCGGAAGTGGCAGGCATGTACAGAAAGTCACGAAGACTCCTATATACTACTAGTAATTCTCATTCTCGTACAAAAAATCACTAATTTATATATATTATTAACTTAATTATATATATACAAACGTATCCCCGTATCCGTGTTTTTGAAAAATCGGCGTATCGGCGTATCACGGTATCGGTATCCGTATCCGTATCCGTATCGCCGTACCCGGGCATCCTAGTCGATTCGTGCATACATCTACTCCCTCCGTTTCTAAATATAAGATATTTTACCTTTTTCCAGATTTAAATGTATTTAGACATGTTTTAGCACTATACCACGGACCAAAATTGGGGGCAAATAACAGCCGGCAAAAGTCCACTTAAGCTGGCAATTGAACTGCCGGTAAAAATAATCTGCCGGTAAAGATTGGGGAGGGCACATTATCTGCCGGCAAAATAGAGATGTCCCGGCTGTCAACTGCCAGCAATAGTCGAGGTATACCATATTTGAAGAATCTAAAATCTTATATTTAGAATCAGAGAGGGTACATATTACTCCATCTGTACTGAATTATAAAATATTTTAGATATTTTAGTGTGAACTAAATATGGAATGAAATGAGTAAATAGACTCACGAAAAGTTGACTATATACTTGCGATTAGAAAATGCTAGAAAATATATTAATTTGGAACGGCGGGAGCATTATTTATATTTAATATCATATAAAGTCAATCATTGATGCCAATACAGTCGGCTTATCCGACGTTTACAACTTATCACGGTGACGAATCAGTGACAAAAACAACATAAGGGTCGGTGAAAAATACGGTTCTCCAATACGAACTCTTCAACAAGGGATCACAGTATGTGGGCCAATGTTAACAGGTCCAAAGGGTCAGAACTTCAGATTGTCATACCTGAAACGGAAACTTCAAACCAACACTTTCAATAAGGGCACAACGCACGTACGCGAAAAATGTATCATCTAGCCGGAGGCGAGACCATGATTTTCACCCGGACATTTTGCATGCATGTTGTCAAAGTCGTCGCTGCCAACAACCTCTCTACGAGCTACCAAAGTCTCGCTAATCGGATCCCGACGCTGAGAAGGCCCAAGGCCCACACGCATCATTGGAGAAAATACCGAAAACAGGTTGAGGGCCTCGTCACTACACATCTGGCCACTACCACACTATTTTCGATGTTTGTCGCCAGAAGAGGGAAGGACGGTGGACAAATGATCCGCTACTACAACAACCTCATCCATGTTCCGATGCACTACTGCCGTTGGCAGCCCAGGAAGATCACGTCGCCCCACCAACATCTCCATCGCGCGAATGAGAAACACCGCTACTAGATCAATCCGTGCCAGGGACGCTAATCCAGAAACTGCCGACATCCCTCATGAGTCATGGAGATAAATAGCCCCCCCCCCCCCCCCCCCCCCCCCCCAGAGTCAGGGGATTGAAATTCAATGTGCTACTACCGACATCACATGGTAAAGCTATTGTCAAAGAGCATTTCCACTAAAGCCCCAATCTTAATTAACTCCCACTACCAAAAACTACCACGTACCGCTCCCTAAAAAGGCCTGAACCGGAACTCCAGCATATCCCAAAACCAGTCCGATCCAAAAAAAAAAGTTAGGGTCTCCTAAAAACACCTACCCAACCCCCTCCAAATTGGAGGTTCCAAAATCACATCCCAAAAGGAAAAGCCACACGCGGGAAGCCAATTGTCTGCTCGGAAATTTCTCGACGGCCACTTGCCGCGGCCATGGTTTCTTCCCAACAACTTCCCTCATGCACTCCTCATCCCCCACCGACCCTACGCTCCCGCCATCGAAGAAGCCGCATTGCCACGGTGAAACACCAAGATGTTTCTTAGAGGGTTGAACAAGAGTTTTAAAACAATTTGGTGCCGCCAAGAAAAACAAAAGAGAATGCTTTGAAGTGGGTGGTGCTCAAGGAAATGGAGGAGCCTTGGGTTGCCTTCGAGGAGTCTAGGGCAGTGATGGCCGAGCATCAATTCATAAGGGAGGGAGCGGCGGATTGACACTGACGACAGCAAGTTGAAGAACAAGCAAGAGAAGCAAGATCAAAAGCTCATGTTTATGAATCCGACCGGTCTTGATGACAAGGGAAAGGCATACTCCGAGTAGATGCGTGATCAAGTCATGGCATCGAAGACGATGCGAATATTCATGAGCGGCTTCGTAGATACTACGATGGTGCCTTTATCGACGGATACGGTGGCAGAGTGGGCTTCAGAGATGGTGGTCATGCCTGTGGTGGTGGTGGCTTCGGTGGTGGTAATGGTGGAGCCGGCCCAAGTGCCATGAGAGGTGTCGACAACAATGGCGGCTCGGTCGCTTGATCTTTTTATTTGTGCTTGCATGAACATTTTATCTATTCATGTTAGAACTATGTTATCGGTTTGCATGAACTATGATGCACTACTTTGTTTAATTATGCTATCGGCATTATGTTAATTGTCTTTGTGTTGGTGTGATGAAATCATATCTATTTAAAATGTATGTTCAAAGTAGTGAGACATAGCCACATAGGGGTGAGCGAAGCAAGTTCAGGATCCAGTTTTTAGGACTCCGCTAGAGATGAGATGTTTTCACCCTCAAATTTTTTTTCTCTCCTCTTCCAAAAGCTGCTTTTTGGATTGAGATATTGGGGCTCTAGCGGAGATGCTCTAGGCCAACCCCACGCCCACCTTACGCTGAATAGTCGGCAAGCGTTTGCATTGCAAAGTCAGAATCTCCAACCAAACCGGCCTACACCAGAAGAGGGCGAAGGTAGATTAGGGCAGCTTTTGCGCCGATTTCAGTACAAGCAGAGACGTGCTTGCACGTTTGTGCGTGTCATAACATTGACCTCGATCTCCCTCCAGATCTCCAGGAAACCGATAAGATCGTAAGACGGTGATGCGACGTGTCGATCGCGGCTACTGGATCAGGAGAGCAAAGCAAGCAAGCGGCACTCCGCTCGAAACACTCATCTGATGATGCACAACTTGCAGTAATGCCCCATGCAAGCACCAGCAGCCACGTACATTGCCCCTCGCGGCAGCAAGAGACAAGAGAATGCCTAGTCTTCAAGTAGCTCAAGCTCTTAGGCCTGACGCATGAGCTCAAGTGCATACTAGCTTAGTCGTTTCCCGAAGGATTCCCTGTACATGACCATATTGTTGAGTGATCGTCGTTCAACTGTCAAGGCATGATAGCCTACGTCTCCATCTCAAGACAAAAACTGAAGGGTTCTTGTAGTATATGGTGTAGTACCGTACGGAGTAGTACATTGCCGGCATTGCTAACGGGGAAATAATCTTAATCAGCGTCTTCATGTCTTGCCATGTTACTCGATCTCTTGGATGTCAGAATTCTCACTTGGAGGGATTAGCAAACAGATTTGCCATGCCAGAGGCTCAAGTACTTACTATCTTCTGGTAATGATTGATGCTTGCCTACAACTTATCCTTGTGAGAGCACGTCACCTGTCACCATAAGGCAGCAGAACCCAGATTTTCAGCAGCAACCAATGGAAGCACTCGGAAATCAAGCAATATTCTGATCTTCATAAAATCAAAAAACTCCAGATTTTTTCCGTTTCTGGGAAATTTTCCCTCCATATGCATGTCTGTTTCTGTACTTGTGTAGCCCATGTGATGTCTATCATTCTCTCCGAGTTTGATCCACCACTGGAGTGATTGTACCAATGGGATATGCCCACGTGAAGGGCGGCACTCCTTTATTCGTTGGTCAAGGGATCCACATATTCCATCAACTTTAAGGTCCATCATCGTGTTAGCTGAACTCTTTACAAGTTCATTGTTTGGGACTTGCTGAGCTGAAATTTATGTCTGCGAAATAACACCATGCTCAACTGAAATTTATTACTACCTTTGATCTCAGGTGCGGTGATACTTCCCTAATCAACTGGAATCAAGTTTCTTTCTCTAACTTTTGGAAATTGCTGATGCAAAAATGCCTGGAACTTGTGTAGCAAAAATCTGCAGAATGCTGGTAAAGCTATAATGCAGTATCAGCAGAATGAAGTCCACATTAACTGAAAACCTGCAGAATGCTGGTAAAGCGAGCATGCAGTATCAGAAGAATGAAGTCCACATAAACTTTACCAAAGTACTGGAATAAAATTAGATTCTATGGTCCCCTACTAGTTAAGATCAATGTAGACCTTATTTAATATATATGAGCTGACATAGAAAGCTTTTTTTCTTGAGAAAAAAGACCAGCAACTCAGGACAGAATCTTTTGTGAATAATATCACAGTTGGAATGGCATATGTGCCAAAGAACATATAAACTTCTACAAATTTTCACAAGAACTTCTATTGAAGTAATGAGGTCTCATGCTTGAAAATCATATTCCATCAGTTAAACCAGAACATAAGATATAGGTTGGACTAGAATGTGGTTGCGTTGATGCAGTTGCAAGACATACATATTAAACATCAGGAAAAAAAAACTTGAAGTGAACCTTTTAGGTATGATCGATATATATGGGTTTTAACTTAAGATATGCTTAATCAATTGTATTAAAATAGACGCTGAGCAATACTATCTTTGGTTAATTATCAGATCATTTATTTTCATAAAGTAAAAAAAAACTTACACAACTGTATAGAATTACTCCAGAAGGTACGAAGACATATACATGCATATTTCCTGAAATGCAGCATGATCTAGGATAATATTATATTATACCAACAGAACAAAGGCCACTAAGTGAATCAATGCTTTACATTTATGAGTTCCAAAAACATACTATGTAATTGTCCATATCATAATTTACGGTCATAAATCAGAACAGATCTTAAAAGTGTTGATTACCGCCTCTAAAAAAAAAGGTGTTGCATCACCAACACATCATCTTTGCTCTTTCCAGCAGCTTTGAGGAAAGAGGCATTCAGTCTGTTTGGAGTGTTTGATTGATAAAACAGACTTAAAGGGAGCTACATGGCTAACAGAAAAAGGACAAAACCAGGTTCGGTGGCAAATCTACAACATAATTAATTGAATTAAAAAATTATTAAAGTTAACGTCAATGCACTACCTCATTATCAATATATGAAAACGATCGGTTCATGTTTATAACATTTGTTGGAAAAACTGAACATTATTCTCAATACGCTATGAGATAGACCATACACCTGTACCACAAATTAGCATCTCACACATCCAGCTGACACAAGTAATGTCCAGGAATATCAAGATTATTATCGTAACAGAAGACACCAAAGAAAAGATAGATTTGTTAGGAAAATCCTCTACCACTTTTTATCATTGCAGTATAGTATTCTCATCCCACCATGCTTATACCAATTAATAAACTTCTTATTCATCTTCCTTGCAGCAAACTGTCCCTCCCTGCAATACATAATCACCGCTTTAGCACGTATAATCTGATATGTTACGAGACAGAGAGGATACCTTGCCTAAACGCTAAGCTTAAATTGTGTTTGGCTTTGAAACTTTTACTGTCACAAGGAGGGAGGGGAAGTTTATAGCTGAAATCAAAGAATTTTTTGTACTGCGTCAGTCTGGGAGACAAGTCAAAAGGCAATCCCCTTTTCATTGCGGGCACCTACTTATTAGGCTCTAGGTATAGGGAATAAGTTAGTGCGATTACATCAGATTTTATTCACCTACGTGGAATTGCAGCGAGCACTTCTTCTATTGTTGTAGGCCCAGAAGGTGGACAGCCCAAAATATTTCAAGTGATGGCAACCCATACCATTGTTTGTAGTTTAAAGATACCATGGTGTCCAGAGGTACAGCTTCTCTCGTCACAAATGGTTCATCAGCTAGGACCGAGAGTATATATAGAGCACAGGGCTGCACCGTTCACTTCACCCAACTGCACACTTCGAGGACAAGTTAGCTCCTCTCGAGTAATAGTACCCAATCACCTAGGGCACCACCAATCGTAGCTGACTATGTCGAGGGATCCACTTGTTGTAGGCAATGTAGTTGGAGATATCTTGGACCCATTTAACATATCAGCATCACTCAAAATCTTATACAACAATAGGGAGCTGACTAATGGATCTGAGCTCAAGCCTTCACAAGTAGTCAGTGAGCCGCGGATTGAGATTGGTGGGCGTGACATGAGAAGCCTTTACACTTTGGTGAGTTCATAACTCCTGTTTACCTCATTCCAGCATTCAATATGATTTCAAGTTAAGCTTTTTGCCTATGATGAAACAAAACAGCAGTTAACTGCAGCTCGAGTGGCTATGTCAGATCACTGTTTATTCTTCTCAAACATTATGCTGGTAGACAACATTTCATAATACACTCATTAAACTGTAAGCCAGAATCTTGACTCTGAAGATTTAAAAGCTGTCCTTGTTACTTGAGACCTTTTGCAGCTCCATATTTTATTTAAAACATATCCTATAAAGATGTTAGACTTGCTTTTGCTATTGTCAGCACATATACCAGCATCTTTGCATGCAGACACACATTAACACTCAAGCTGTACACTTTGGTGTAGACGTATATGCTTAAAGAAGCATGGAACCATGATGATTACTTCCGTAATGCATGTCATATGTTGTGCATAATCCATGTATTTTGCTGGCTACATTAAGATGCTTCAAAATAGCACTAAGAACCTCACATTTGATTAGACCATTACACTTCATTTTGTCTAAGAAGAGAATCAAACGACTCAAAAGATCAGATCCTAAGAATCAAATTATACATGCACAGTAATTTAGAAGAATAATGCAATTGCCTTGACAGAAGACAAGCAATAAATAAATCGTAGCGAACATTTTAAAGAAATATGCATGCACAATTGAACATCATTTTTACTTTATCTGATCATGTTATAATAACGAGAACTCCAGTTTATGCTTCTAACAAAGAATGATAACAAACTTGCCAATAGGTGATGTTGGATCCTGACTCGCCAAGTCCAAGCAATCCAACCAAAAGAGAATACCTCCACTGGTAAGATCTGAAACACTTTCAATGAACAAATATAGATATCAAATCGGAAGTGTTTCTTACTGTTGTGTGCATGTCATACAGGTTGGTGACAGACATTCCAGAATCAAAAAATGCAAGCCATGGTGGGTTCTTCTCTTTCTTTTAAATATTATTTCCATGATTAAAATGTTTACAAGCATTGAACAGAGACTTATAACCTACCTTTTGGCAGTCCTCATGGTATCTGTACCTAGTTTGTATTGACACAAAATAAAATAAAAAACTTCGCAACCCCATTAATAATATAAGGTAAGCGGTTATATGTAAAGCAAGTGTGAAGATCAGCAGTTCATCACTACTGAAAAGGTGTGCAAAGTAAAACTATATTAATCACAATACCTAGCACAATGGGCAGCATATATTTACCGACTTCCACATTGATCCACTAGAGGTTTATTAAAATGACTCGCTTAAACTTGTATAGCCTGACTGTCAGTCTGCAGCATATATGATTTGGACAGATTAAAGTTGAATTAGAACCTTCAAGCAGCATCGAGATTATACACTGAACCAGACACAAAACTTGCGTGAACATGTTTGTAAGCTGGGGCATAATATTTACATAGCCTGCTCTCAAAAGTTATAACAACTATATTTCAGGAAACGAGATAGTCAGCTATGAAAGCCCGAAGCCAACAGCAGGAATACACCGCTTTGTCTTCGTGATTTTCCGCCAATCTGTCCGGCAGACGATTGATGCACCAGGATGGAGACCAAATTTTAACTCAAGGGACTTTTCAGCACTTTACAGTCTAGGCCCACCCGTGGCTGCAGTGTTCTTCAACTGCCAAAGGGAGACCGGGTGTGGTGGCAGGCGATACATTAGATGACAACTGGGATAACTGCATTCCTACAGTCCTCTGCAAAAATGAGGGTAAACTGAATGATCCATAAGGCCAGGAATCCTGACCGGCATTGTGTATGCTGCAGTGTATTGTAGTTTAATTTATAGATTATTTCACATGTACAGGCACTGACTATGGTGTCCTAAAAAAACATGTAACAAATCTCAGCCACTGCGAAGGTTGGTGTAAAATAGGGCAATGTAACAAGCCCTCATGTTTCTTAAAACACCACTAAATTCTACAGCGATCAATGATAAATTGCAGGTTGCCTATACAAGAGAACCGCTGCAGTGAAATCTGTAAGATCAACTGAATTCTGGTGACGTGCTGCTAGGAGCCTTTTCATCACCTGACCTCCAATGATAAATCCAATGAGGATTTATGCTAATGACCTCACTGGGAATCAGAATTCCTCTTCCCCATCCACCAGTCATGCTCTCAGATTCCACCAACACCAACAAAGCTATTTTACATTGAAGAAGATCATTAAAGGAATAAATCCATATAGCCTTGACATGTGAGTGCAGTCCTGGTCAGATTATGCCCTTGAACTTATTCGGAATACCAAATTAGCATGCTCTTTATCTGCCTGCCTTTGGTAGACAGGCTCTCAGTGTGGCAGCAGGAGGGGAATCAGCTACCTGAATGATAACAGAGGATATGACCATCTGAACAGCACAACCTAAATATGAACATCTTCTCACCTTCCTCATTGCAGCATGTCTGTGACCAACTAGAAAGGTATTCGAACACAACAAATTTGTATACCTAACCAACCGGGACCGGAAGTTCCGGGTTAAGTTCTGCCGGAGCGCCTTGTCCAACGGGCAGATTTCTGGAGGGGTATAAATACCCCTCCACCTACCTCCAGCTCAACTAAGCTTTGGCACTCTCTCTCCTCCTCCATTGTTGACCTCCAAAGTTTTGATTTCTCTCAATTCCTCCCATGATTCTTGCATATGTTTGAGGATTTGAGAGAGGAGATCTAGATCTACAATTTCACCAATCCATTCCTCCTCTAAGTGAAGGGAACCTAGTAGATCTTGATCTTGGAGTTCCATTTGTTGAGTTCTTCTTTGTTCTTCTTCTTTTCTCCCCCCATAAGCATTAGTTGCTTTTGGTGGGATTTGAGAGTGAAGAACTTGAGCACTTCATGTGTTCTTGCCATTGCTTTTGTGCATCGGTTTGTGCTCTCCACGAGAATTCGTGGAAGTGAAAGTTCGTGAGCTTGTTACTCTTGGGTCTTTGGACCCTAGACGCCTCTTGTGGCGGTTGAGGCCTTTTGTGGCCACTTGAAAGCTCCCAATTCTTTTGTGGGTCATGCCTCAAGATTGTTGTAAGGGACTCGATTTCCACCCAAAAGGAAAATCAATAGTGGAAGGTGAACCGAGCTTTTGGGTAAGGTTCATCGGAGAATAGGGTGAGGCCATTTGTGGCGTCTTGAGTTTGAAACTCACACCCCTCCAACGAGACGTACTCCCCTAAAAAGAGTAACTCGGGAATACATCCTCGTCTCCACGTGTCATGTCATCTTGAATCTCCACAAGAAAGTATGTTTGGTTGACCCATAGAAAAGCGTAGTAATCATTCCAAGAAGTTTAAGTCGATTTTTTTATTTCAAATTAGGTAAATAAGACCCTGTTGAAAGATTGCATCAAATACAACCATTTCAAATCGCAGCAGGTTAATCAGGCTATGTACATTGATTGATGCAGATGTAGAGAGCACAACCTCCTTTCTAAACAAAATCCTACATATGAAATATTTCTAAGGAGTACAATCTTTCCAAATTCCTATAAATCCTCTAAACCAAAGAGATCTTCAGTCAGTTTTTGTGCTTTCACTCTAAGAAGGTGTTGGGGTATGGCCGTACTGGAGTGTGTGTGTGAGTGTTGGCCCAAGTAGCCCATGTACTATAGTATATGTACTACATCCTGTGTACCATCCAGAGAGCGAAACAGAGTGAGGATTCCAGAAAACTCTCGCATCAACTACATGGTATCAGAGCTACAGGCGTCGCTGGGTGGCTGCCGGCGGTGAATCGGCGGTCAGCGCTGCAGCTGTGGCGTGTGCTGATTGGGTGCGGTAGCAGGAGGGAGGCGGACGTGGTCGGCCAGCTGCAGAAATCCTTGGCGTGGAGGAGGCGGCGGCCGGTGTCGAGAGGAAGGGCAGTGTTAGTAGTTGCGGTGGAGGTGAAGGACCAGTTGGTGGAGCTCTTGGTTGTGGGGGAGAATCGTTAGGAGGAACTGCAGGCGAGCCGCTGAGAGGAAGAGCAGAGGAGAAGTGCTCGTCCAGGAAGGTTGCAGCAGGGACAAGCGCGGCCGGCCGGCCGGAGCTGAACTAGGCACTGTAGGCAGAGAGGTGTGGCGACTTGCTGTGTAGAAGAGGAGAGCTGATTGGCGATGTTGTGTGTGTGCGGCCAGGAGAAGAAGCACACAGGGGTGCAATCTGGAAGAGGGAAATTGAGAAATAGATCTGCTGCTGATTTGCATTTTCTGAGGTGTTCTGATTGTTCAGATCATGGGGGAAAATCAAGGATGGGAGAAGGCAATTGAGAAATTGGCTGAGCTTCTCACAACCAAGGCAGGTAGTGCATCATCATCAAATAGTGCAACTACAGAGCAGACCCAAAAGATTGAACTGCCACCAAATGAGATCAAATTGGAAGGTGTAAAGAATTATTTGAGCTGGTCAAGAAGAGCTTTGCTCATCTTAAGAACTAAGGACCTGGAGAGCTATGTTGAGGGTGAAGCAGCCGAGCCAGGGGACAAGACAATTGCAAAATGGAAGGCATGGAGTACTACTAATTACTGATTGTGGCGTGGCTATTAAATTCCTTGTCCCCAACAATTGCAGCAACCGTGGAGATGCTCTCAAGTGCAGCTGAGGTATGGAAGACTTTGAAAAAATTGTATTCAGGTGAAGGGAATGTAATGCTCATGGCTGAAACTGAGGAGAGAGTGAGTGAATTGAGACAAGGGGAGAAATCTGTGATGGAGTATGTTGCCGAGCTGCAGCATTTGTGGGCTGATTTAGATCACTACGATCCATTGGAGCTGCCACATGCAGATTGTATTGCTGCTGCTAGAAAGTGGATTGAACGCAGGCGAGTGATGCAATTTTTGAAGGGCCTAAACTCTGAGTTTGACGGAAGACGTGCTACATTGTACCATCAGCCATCACTTCCCACTTTAGAGGATGCCATAGCAGCGATTGCACAGGAAGAGGTCAGATTGAAGCTGACAAAGAGCAACACAATAACTCCATGTCGTCCAGCCTTCATTGCAACTCAACGCAAGGAGACTAGGGACTGCTTCAACTGCGGTGAGAGTGGTCATTTGATCCGAAATTGCACAGCCCCACGCAGAGGAGGATTCAATAGAGGAGGATTCAATAGAGGAGGATTCAGGGGAGGCAAAGGCCGAGGATACTCAAGTCGTCCTAGAGCAAATGTGGCAGTCCTTGAAGAAGGATCCTCAGGCACAACTCATGAAGAGTCAAAGAACAAAACAAATGGGACTAATGATGGAGGTCATGGAGACTTTAGCTTTGACAAGTTCGCTCATATTGCCTACACTAATGAAGGTAACTGTGCCCATGCACCTACATTTTTGCATAAGTCTCGTCCAGATTGGATATTAGATTCAGGTGCATCAAAGCATATTGCGGGCACATCAAAGGAATTTGAGTCCTACACACAATATCCACCCACATGTAAAGAAACTATTCAAACTGCTGATGGTACTTCTCAGCCTATCCAAGGAGTTGGAACAATTCAGTGCACACCCACTATTAAGCTATCATCGGTCCTTCATGTTCCTGCCTTCCCAGTAAATCTTGTTTCATTTAATGCCTTGATTGATGATATAGATTGCCGTATAATCGTTGACCGGAAGATGTGTTTAATTCAGGAGAGGCTGACTGGAAAGAGGCTTGGGACAGGAACCAGGCGTAATGGACTGTGGTACATGGACCGGGAGGTGGCAAGCGATGCAGTATGTACTGTACTTGCAGCAACGGTAGGAGAGAAGGAAGCCTTGGTTATGCTCCAGCATTGTAGAATGGGACATTTGTCTTTTGATAAAATGAGTAAGGTTGTGCCTGATGTAATGTGTGGGGTGGATAAAAGAAAATTAGTGTGTGATGCTTGTGAGTTCGGGAAACACACTAGGACATCCTATGTGAGCAGGGGAATCCGGAGCATCTCTCCTTTTGTGCTTATTCATTCGGATGTGTGGACATGCCCTGTAATCTCTGTTAGTGGAATGAAGTATTTTGTGACATTTATTGACTGTTATTCTCGTATGACATGGGTGTATCTTATGAGGCATAAAAATGAGGTATTCGGATGTTTCCGGGATTTCTATGCTTATGTAAAAAATCAGTTCAATACACAGGTGCAGGTGATCAGGACAGATAATGGGACCGAGTATGTGAATAGGGAGTTTGGTACATTCTTGTCGGCAGAAGGTATATTGCACCAGACCTCTTGTCCAGATACGCCCCCTCAAAATGGAGTAGCAGAAAGGAAAAATCGTCATATTCTGGAGGTTGCTCGGTCACTGATGTACACAATGAATGTACCAAAATTCTTGTGGAGTGAGGCGGTGATGACAGCCACATATCTCATTAACCGCATGCCATCAAGGGTCATTGGGATGAAGTCACCATGTGAAATGTTGCTAGGTGAGAACATATTCTTAGTCCCTCCTAAGGTGTTTGGTTGTACCTGCTTCGTTAGAGACCATAGACCCTCGGTGGGGAAGTTGGATCCACGAGCGGTTAAGGGTATATTTATAGGATACCCATCTGGGCAGAAGGGCTACAAGTGTTGGAGTCCTATCGAGCGACGAACATTTGTGAGCATGGATGTGACATTTAGGGAGTCTGAACCATTTTATGGAGAGAAGACCGATCTTAGCTCGTTATTTGACTTGGACTCTCCTACCACGATTGAGGCTAGTCGAGAGGGGGAGAGTGAAGTGTTGAGGACAAATGAAGATGAACCTTTGAGAGTTGTGATTGATTCAGTACCATGTCCTATGAGTGAAGAGAGGTGGACAAAGCCGAATGAGGAAGAAAATTTGAAGGTGTACACAAGAAGACAAGCTATGGCTGAAGAGATGGAGAAAGCCGAACGAGGAAGAAAACCTAAAAGTGTACACAAGGAGAACATCGCAACATGAGCAGGCAACAATGCAGGGGGAGCAACATGCTCCAACAGATGTTGAAGTTGTTGAATCTTCTGATGATGAGACAAACACCACACCAACTCCATCTAACACAACAGATTTAATGGACTTGCCCATTGCCTTGAGGAAAGGAACCCGAGTCGGAGCTGGAAGACCTCCATATAGGTATAGGGATGAGCAGGACATAGCTAATTATGTATCATACACATCTCTATCTCCAAGCTACAAGGCTTTCATTACATCATTGCAATCAGTGGTGATCCCAAGGGATTGGAAAGTAGCAAAGCAAGACCCGAAGTGGCATGAGGCCATGATAGAGGAGTTGAATGCTCTCAAAAGGAATAAAACTTGGGAACTTGTACATCTTCCAGCAGGAAAGAGAGCTGTTGGTTGTAAATGGATCTACACTGTGAAACAAAATCAAGAAGGAAAAATTGAAAGGTACAAGGCAAGACTAGTTGCCAAAGGATATAGTCAAACATATGGGATTGACTATGATGAGACATTTGCACCGGTGGCAAAGATGAACACGATGAGGATCCTAATCTCTTGTGCGACTAACTTTGGGTGGCCCCTGCATCAGTTGGATGTCAAGAATGCATTCTTACATGGAGATCTATAGGAGGAGGTGTACATGGAGATCCCACCTGGTTTCTCCACTCCAGGAACATCGGGAAAAGTATGCAGGCTGAGAAAATCTTTATACGGCCTCAAGCAATCACCACGGGCATGGTTTGATAGATTTAGACGTGTTGTATGTGGCATGGGATATAAGCAGTGCAATGGGGATCACACAGTGTTCTATCGGCATTCACAAGGGCGTATAACAATTCTTGCTGTATATGTTGATGATATCATAATCACAGGAGACGATGAGGTGGAGATATCACACCTCAAAAACAGCCTACGCAAGGAATTTGAGGTAAAGAATCTAGGTCAACTCAAGTACTTTCTTGGCATAGAAATTGCTAGATCCCCAAAGGTATTGTTCTATCCCAACGAAAGTATGTACTGGACCTGCTTAGTGACATAGGCATGCTTGGGTGTCGGGTTGCATCAACACCACAAATTATGTGCCGAATCCGGGGAACCGGTGGATAAAGAGAAGTACCAAAAACTTGTTGGAAGGCTCATCTATCTGTGTCATACAAGACCTGATATCTCATATGCAGTGAGTGTAGTGAGCAGGTACATGCATGATCCCAGGAGTGGACACTTGGATGCGGTCAATCGAATCCTCCGGTACTTGAAGGGTAGTCCAGGAAAGGGACTATGGTTCAAAAGGAATGGTCATCTAAATGTGGATGGGTATTGCGATGCTGATTGGGCAAGTTGTCTAGACGATAGGAGATCAACATCTGGTTATTGTGTATTTGTCGGAGGAAATTTGGTGTCATGGCGAAGTAAGAAGCAGTTGGTGGTGTCAAAGTCAACCGCTGAAGCTGAATATAGAGCTATGTCCCAAGGTTTGAGTGAGATGCTATGGGTGAGGAATCTTCTTTTAGAATTGAAGGTGTTGAGGAAAGGTCCTTTAAATTTGTGGTGTGACAACAAGTCGGCGATCAACATTGCAAACAATCCAGTTCAACATGATAGAACCAAGCATGTGGAGATTGATCGCTTCTTCATAAAGGAGAAGCTGGATGCCGGTATAATTAACATAAGTCATGTAACCTCTAGTGAGCAAATTGCAGACTGTCTAACTAAGGGATTAGGAAGTAAAGAGTGTAGTTCAGCTTGTAACAAGATGGGAATGATCGATATCTATCACCCATCTTGAGGGGGAGTGTTGGGCTATGGCCCGTACTGGAGTGTGTGTGTGAGTGTTGGCCCAAGTAGCCCATGTACTATAGTATATGTACTACATCCTGTGTACCATCCAGAGAGCGAAACAGAGTGAGGATTCCAGAAAACTCTCGCATCAACTACAGAAGGCAATCTCATCTCATAAGCACCAAAAAATGCTTGAAGAAAACTGAAACTAGAACAGAACTTCGGCATTAAACATATAATGTTTGCTTGTGCAACATCTTTGGCGATTCAGGTTTCAAACGAATGAGCCCTGAGATCTTATTTTAGTTATGCCTTTGCTCAGCCTCTTACGGAAAATCACAGTGTTGTGCATTATTACGACACCTAAGGAGCCTATTCTAACCCATCAGACTGAAGAAAGGCCACACTTTTTTTTCTCTGGTCGAAAACCCCATGCTAACAGCAAACTAAGGACTGCTGGAACATAAGAATTTTCCCGAATCCGTGGAAATTGGACTGTTACCCGTGAGATTATGGTGTTACCTAGATTCTCATAGTCTCGCAACACAAAACATAGAGGAGATTCAAATAAGAAAATCAGTAGCTTGTTTCTCATAAAAGTAACTGTAATTACACTAAGGAGAATTACAAGTTGTATCTTGTCTTTGTGGCAGCAACAGCAACGTCAGTCCAGAATTTTGCAGCAGCTTCCTCAATCTCCCATTTCTTCGTCCAACTACACCTATAGAGAAGTGACACCAGAGCAAAACTGAGACAAAGATGCATTCAGTCAAAGAATTGTTCATATTGCATAAGGTGTTCAATGACTGGGATTATTTTTGAAAGAACCATTCATCAGATGCTAGGAACTAGAGTAATACTCCCTCTGTACCATAGGGGTCTCTTTCTTATCTTCAGTCCAAAATGTATGTGTTATATGAAGATGTGCAGTTGATGTCTACTGAACACGATGTGTATGTTTTTTATTGGCTTGGTTAAGAGATCGGGTAATTTTTACCTATCGTTCAAGATAACACTGTATCAAGCCTTGCCCGTTGATCCCTGACCAACCCTGCATGTCGCCGTGGAAGGCAATCGGCTAATCTTTACTCTGCACAGCTTCGAACTGGCTATCTGGCGTATCCCGACCAGGCAAAGAGGGCACAGCCGTGGCCAGAGGAGATGCACCCAAGATACCAGCCCCGGCGTTCTGACTAGATACGGAGTAGAAAATTGTCTGAGCTAATCCCCTTTGCCAAAGGCGAAAGCGGCCGTGTGGCCACCAGTGACATTTCTCTGGCCACCGGCATCTGCAGGTGCGGCGGTGGCACGCTTCTTCTTGATCTGCCTATCCGCGCGTCGGCACTGAAGCTCGCACCCATCGAACAGCTTCCTGGTCACCTCGAGCGCCTTCATTAGCCCCTCGGAGACTTGTAGAGGAAAATTGCGTACCCACAGAACAGCCCCGTGGCGTGGTCGGCGCCGAGGGGCCCCTCCTCGATCTCGCCGAACTCGCGGAAGAATCTCATCAGCCCGTCGTGCGAGGCCATAGGTGACGAAACCGTAGCCTCGGCAGTGGCCGGTGGCACGGTTGGCGACGGCGTGGCACTGTCGAGGGCGCCGAAGGGGTCTAAGGAGGCGGCCAGCGCAGCGGAGGTGGCTCCGGGACCGAGGCCGTGGACGAAGAGGCGGCGGTGCGCAGCGTCGGAGGACGCCGAGGCAGCGATGCGGGCGAGCAGGGCGGGGTCTCGGAGGCAGGCCTCGGACAGGAGATCAAGGAGCTCCTCCCTGCTGAACGGCTCCAGAAGACCCTCGATGGTTTCCTCTTCCTGGCACTCATCGGCCGCCCCCCGGTGGTGGGTTCACCGCGGAGTCCTCGTCGTCCTCCTACTCCTCGACTTCATCTATTGCCATTTCTGGCTCGGCTACCTCCGCCGACCGATCGCCCTTGGGGGCGCACCGGCGCCGCTTTCGCTTCCGACCCCATGTGTTCCGGCCGCGGGGAGATTTGGGGGGTTTTGCAGCCGGGGATGCCGGCGGAAACAAAAGCTGGACAACGGGCCGGCCCGGGCACGGCACGGCCCGTCACGAGGCTAAACAGGCCTCACCTCAAGTCCCAAGCACTGAAGCACGGGATGTTTAGTAAACAGGCCGGCCAGTTTAACGATTATGTCCTGTTCTGGGCCGTCTATGGCCCATATTTTCGGAGAATATAGGAAAAGTCTATATTTCACCCTGAAATCTCATAGATTGGTACATTTCATCCTAAACTTTGAAACCGGCTAATTTCAACCCTGAAATCTACCAAACCGGTCAAATAACCCCCTGGTAGTGGTTTTGGTCGAATTTGGGCGCTTTTGAGTCGATTTGGGGTGGTTTTGCTCGTTGACGTGGCGGGTTGACGTGGCACACCGTGATAACACCGTTATTTTTCTCGTGGACCCTACCTGTCAGGACGCATTGATCGAGCTGGAGCTCAAGTCGCGGCAGCGGCCGGCCATCTCCTGGCTCGAGTGCGGGCGGGCGGCGGCGTTGTAGGCGACGAGGGAGGGCGCGTACCCAGCCGACCTAGCAAACGCGAGAGAGGAGGAGATAGATGCGTAGGAATTGATGAGCGCGTCGAAGGGCCGCCGGGAGCGAGAGCGGTAGGTGGCACCGGCGGAGCGGGAGCGGAAGGGGAGGCGAGCGTGGGGAGGGGTTGAGGAGAGCGGCAAGCGCATGATGCACCGGGTGGCCATGGCCACCGGAGGTGGTCGCTTGCCGCGCGGTCGGGGTGGTCGCCATGTTCAGGTGAGGGACGGCAGCGCACGGACCGGAATTTCTCGAGCCCAGACGGCAGCAACCCGACCGTGAGGAGGTTACCTGGCTAGACCTCGGGCCAAGCCGGGCTTTGGGCGTCTCGCGGAAGCTACGGAGCGACGCGGCGGTGACGATTTGCGGCGGCAATGATCGGTCAACGACGACGACATGATACAGAACGTAAGAAATAAAATTGAAGACACCGACAGATGCGCAAGCTCACCAGGAGCACGAATAGGTGGTCGGAGGGACCAAGGGAGGTCGTAGACGACGGAATCGAGCCGGGCAAGCGGCGGCCGGCCACGGGGAAGACGACTCCGGTGCGGACGTCCCCGAGCCTCCCGGCACGCGCTAATCGGCGAGGATGGAGAGGAGGACAAGGCGGAGCCGATGGCGTCATCAATTTGGTCCGAGGCAGCCGAAGACGGCGGCGATGCGTGCAGCTCGGGACGCGGCGGCGGGGAGCTCGTGGTAGCGAGGAAATTTTGTGCTTGCAATTTAGGATGATAGGTGGGGCCCACGCTCAGACATAACTGAAAGTGCATGTGTTGCCCCATGCGTGGTTTTGGTAATTAATGACAATCCTTATGGACTAATGTTTGCATTGAGATATTCTTATAGATCTTGTCCATGAAGAAGATTGGAGTTCATGTGTTAGACTCTAGAAGATTATATGATGATCAAGCTTCTATCCAAGGGTTTATATGAAGAATGGTCATCTAGAGTTGAGCTTATTTGCAAGCATGGCTTGGAAAAGAAGATTGAGTGAACATTCATGTTTATCTCCAAGCCATCATCTATATCAAGAGAAGAAGATAAAGTGCAAGTGGATTCATGAAGATGGAGCTTAGCAAGGCTCTCCCATAATGGTGTATGTGGGAGTATTTGGAGAAGTCTTCATCAAGCACGTGCTAGCAAGCACAATCAAGAAAGGTGTTCCAACTTGAGGGAGTCAAGATCGTCATCGTCTAGCTCAAGTGGAATGCGCAAGGCAAAGGTATGATCTTGATAGGGTTTCTATTTTACCGGTATCGTGGTGTTAGTGGGAGACCGGGTTATAGGATAGACGGCGTACTATCAAGAGGGGCTCTCAAGTGAGTAACTTGATCACATCTTTGTGGAGAGCTCAAACCTTTGCATATATGGCATATCATCTTTCTTGATTCTTATTTGGCTTTTATCCATGTGAGAATTTAGACCTTGTGTTCATCTCCATACCAAGCTCTAGTTCATCAAAAATGGATTTAATTTGAATATCTTGTGATGTTTTTGATGTTGGAGGTTTTACCGGTTTGTCTTTTGTAGAGAGGTCAAACTCTCCTCTTGTGTTCTCCTCCTCACATGATGGACTATGATGTGTATATGCATGATCTTGTAGAGCTTGTGATTATCTTCGAACCAAGCCCAAGATCATAGAAAACGGAATCCGGATGAAAAACTTATTGCGTTTTCGTGTTGAAAATATTATCGGTTTATCCATGAGGAAAGTTCCACACCTTCCCATGTGTGGTGACTTTACTCTTTTTTGGTTCTTAATATTTCCTTGTTGTTACCTTTCCAACAAAATTGGTTTCACCTGTTTTGGTTCGAACGAAAAAGATATTGTTGTTTTCTTTTTCTGTTTCTGCAGTTTCTTCTTAGGCCGGTAGTACCGACCCAAGCCCGGTACTACCGGGTGACCCCTGCTTTTTGCCCTGCGGCACTACCGCGGCTTGTACCGGGGCTAGTACCGCGTCTCCCCAGTCGGTTCTGATGTCATCAAGTTTTGTCCCGGTAATGGCGCGGTAGTGGCGCGGTACTACCGCGCAGAAAGCACTACCGGACCGTTCCGCTCGGTACTACCGAAGCGGGCCAGCGCTGGGAAGATTCCTGCAGTCTTCGTTTCTTCCTCGAGTCAACGCGGCTCGGTACTACCGGGATCGGCCCGGTACTACCGCTGCGGCGCTTTTCTGGGCATAACGGTTGGATTTTGGGGAACCTTTTTAAGGGGCCCTTCTTCTCCAACGGTTCTTTAACCTCTTGAGCTTGTTTTTTCCCTCTCTCCCACCATTGTTGACCTTTGGAAAAGCTTGCCTACCTCTCAATCTCCCATGATTCTTGCATATCTTTGAGGGAAAGTGAGAGGAGATCTAGATCTACATTTCCACCAATCCATTCCTCCTCTAAGTGAGGGGAACCTAGTTGATCTTGATCTTGGAGTTCTTGGTGTTTCTCCTCCATTGTTCTTCCTCTCTTATTCCCCCATAAGCATTTGTTGCTTTGTTGGAATTTGAGAGTGAAGGATTTGAGCACTTATGCTCTTGCAATTGCTTTGTGCATCGGTTTGTGCTCTCCACGAGGATTCGTGAAAGTTGAAAGTTTGTGAGCTTGTTACTCTTGGGTCTTTGGACCCTAGACGCCTTTGTGGTGGTTGGACTTTTGTGGTCACGTGTAGCTGTTCGGGAGCCCCCAATCCAGTTGTGGGTTGTGTCTCAGATTGTTGTTGTAAAGGCTCCGGATTCTGCCTTGAAGGATTCCGATAGTGGAATGTGAACCAATCCTTTATGGTGTGGTTCATCGGTGAATATGGTGAGCCTTTGTGGCGTTGAGATTGACCTTTGTGGTGCCTCACACCTCTCCAACGAGACGTACTCCCCTAAAAGGGAAGAACTCGGGAATACATCCTCTCTCCGCGTGCCTCGGTTATTTCTATACCCGAGCTCTTTACTTATGCACTTTACATTGTGATAGCCTTCGTGCTTGAAATATTCTATATTGCTATCACTTTGTTGCTTGTCTTGCTTAGCATAAGTTGTTGGTGCACATAGGTGAGCCTAGTATATTTGGGTTGTTGGCTTGTTAATTTAAACACCTAGTTTTATTCCGCATTTATCAAGCCTAAACTGAAAAGTTTTAATCGACTATTCACCCCCTCTAGGTGACATCCTTGTCCTTTCAATAATGTTGTTATCTCCCTCACTAACGGCAGACGACATGTCATTTCTGAAAGTGCATGTGTTGCCCCATGCGTGGTTTTGGTAATTAATGACAATCCTTATGGACTAATGTTTCCATTGAGATATACTTGTAGATCTTGTCCATAGGAAAAGATTGGAGTTCATGTGTTGGACTCTAGAAGATTACATGATGATCAATGCTCTATTCAAGGGTTTATATGAAGAATGGTCATGTGTAGAGTTGAGCATATTGCAAGTATGTCTTGAAGGATTCAAGACATCATCTTTGTGAAGAGAGAGAAGATTATGAAGTGCAAGTTCAATATGATCCATCTCGGAAGATATCATTTGATTGAAGCTTGCAATGGATACATGAAGACGGAGCTAAGCGAGGCTCTCCCATAATGGTGTATGGGGAGTATTTGGAGAAGTCTTCATCAAGCATGTGCTAGCAAGCACAATCAAGAAAGGTGTTCCAACTTGAGGGAGTCAAGATCGTCATCATCTAGCTCAAGTGGAATGCACAAGACAAAGGTATGATCTTGATAGGGTTTCTATTTTACCAGTCTCATGGTGTTAGTGGAAGACCGGGTTATAGGATAGACGACGTACTATCAAGAGGGGCTCTCAAGTGAGTAACTTGATCGCATCTTTGTGGAGAGCTCAAACCTTTGCATATTTGGCATATCATCTTTCTTGGTTCTTATTTGGCTTTTATCCATGTGAGAATTTAGATCTTGTGTTCATCTCCATACCAAGCTCTAATCATCAAAAACGGATTTCATTTGAATATCTTGTGGTGTTTTTGATGTTGGAGATTTTACCGGTTCGTCTTTTATAGAGAGGTTTTACCTTTCTACATTTGGCTTCCTTCTCACATGATGGACAATGATGTTTCTCTGCATGATCTTGAAGAGCTCTTCGTTGCGATTCCAACGAGTCCAAGATCATCGAAATGGGAGTCCGGATAAAAAAGATATTGCAGTTTTCGTATTGTTGTTTCTGTCAGTTTTTAGCAGACCGGATATTCCGGGTCAAATTCAGACCGGAATATCCGGCCCCCGGGAAAATTGGCGAAACTCGTTTTTCCGTCCAATTGTGCGGCTCTCTGGACTAGGCCGAATATTTTGGGCCGGATATTTTGAAGGGGGGCGGATATTCCGGTAGACCGGATATTATGGTCATCACTTGAGCCGGAATATCCGGTCTCCTTGTTTCCAACGGCTAGATTTTAGGAGGGGCTATAAATACCCCTCCCCTTGTTCTTCCTTGGTGCTGCACGTTTTCCCCTATCTCCCACCATTGTTGACCTTCGAAAACTTGCCCCCTCTCAATTTCCTCTCATAATTCTTGTATATCTTTGAGGGAAAAGTGAGAGGAGCTCTAGATCTACATTTCCACCAATCCATCTCTCCTCTAAGTGAGGGAACCTAGTGGATCTAGATCTTGGAGTTCTTGGTGTTTCTCCTTCATTGTTCTTCCTCTCTTATTCCCCCATAAGCATTTATTGCTTTGTTGGAATTTGAGAGTGAAGGACTTGAGTACTTCTTGTGTTCTTGCCATTGCATTGTGTTGCATCGGTTTGCTTTCTCCACGAGGATTCGTGGAAGTGAAAGTTTGTGAACTTGTTACTCTTGGGTCTTTGGACCCTAGACGCCTTTGTGGTGGTTGAGACATTTGTGGTCACTTGTAGCCGTTCGGGATCCCCCAATCCAGTTGTGGGTTGTGCCTCGGATTGTTGTTGTAAAGGCTCCGGATTCCGCCTTGAAGGATTCCGATAGTGAAAGGTGAACCAATCCATTGTGGTGCGGTTCATCGGAGAATAGGGTGAGCCTTTGTGGCGTTGAGATCGACCTTTGTGGTGCCTCACACCTCTCCAACGAGACGTACTCCCCTAAAAAGGAGGAACTCGGGAATACATCCTCGTCTCCGCGTGCCTCGGTTATTTCTATACCGAGCTCTTTACTTATGCACTTTACATTGTGATAGCCTTCGTGCTTGAAGTATTCTATTGCTATCACTTTGTTGCTTGTCTTGCTTAGCATAAGTTGTTGGTGCACATAGGTGAGCCTAGTATATTTAGGTTGTTGGCTTGTTAATTTAAACATCTAGTTTTATTCCGCAATTATCAAGCCTAAACCGGAAAAGTTTTAATCGCCTATTCACCCCCCCCCCCTCTAGACGACATACTTGTCCTTTCAATTGGTATCAGAGCCTCGACTCTCTTTTTGGGCTTTGCCGCCTAGAGAGTAAAGATGTCGGTTAGAGAATTAGTGCACGATCTCACTCTTATATTCGATGACACAAATTATGATGTTTGGAAAATTCGCATGCTTAATCTTTTTAGGGCCATGGGTCCAAATTATATTAAGAGGATTGTAGATGTGGGTTTTTCTCCTCCAAAGGATTCCCAAGAATTATCTTTAGAGGATGAGGAAAACTCTCATCTCGAAACTCTTGTTTCTAATGGTCTTATATGTGTTTTGAGCGATGTAGTTCTTGCATCAATCATGCCTTTTCGGAACGCTCATGAGCTATGGACCAAGCTTTAAGATAAATATGAAGTGTCCAATATTATTGAGGATGATTGTTCTCCCTCCACCTCCGGCCGTGACGAGTTCACAACTTCTTCCACTTCACCAACATGTGATTTGTCACAAGAGGAATCCCAACATTTGTTGGAACAAGACATGGGCCTCAATGGCGCTTCAAGTAATTCTTCATCATCAACGTCCATTACCCACTTTTGCCTTATGGCTAGAGATTCAAAGGTATCTCCACCTTTGGAACCCTCTACATCTTGTGATGATGTGGATGCGGATTCTTATGGAGAACATATGGATGTTGAATCCGTAACAAAGAAGGGTGAGATGGTATTTGGTGCTCTCCCCAAAGGTAGCAAAGCTATCCCTCCTCTATGTGAAATTTTCTTATGCTATTAAGAGTAGGGAAATCATTGAGTACTTGGAAACTCAATTTGATGAGAAATGTAAAATTGAGAGAGAGGATGCTATGGAAAAAGCATCCTTAGAGAATGCTCTTGAGGAAGAGTAAGAGCTTCGAGTGTCTCTTGAGGAGAAACTTGAATCTCTTGATGAATCAAATGATCTTATTATTGCTAAAATCATTAAGGAAAGAGATCATGCTATTGCTAAATATAAAGTGCTTAAAAAGCAAAAAGTTGAATTTGGTGTTGGCAATGCTAGACTAATTAAGGACATAGAGAGACTTGACAAATCCCACAAGGCTTTAGAAAGTGAACACTCTCTCCTTATCAAGTCTCATGATCAACTCCAAACGCATAAGTTGTTGGTGCACATAGGTGAGCCTAGTATATTTAGGTTGTTGGCTTGTTAATTTAAACACCTAGTTTTATTCCGCAATTATCAAGCCTAAACCGGAAAAGTTTTAATCGCCTATTCACCCCCCTCTAGGCGACATCCTTGTCCTTTGAATTTCCCCGTCATCGCCACGTCATTCCACAAAACCACCAAAATTGTACAAAACCACCTTAGGGGGTTATTTGACCGGTTTGGTAGATTTCAGGGTTTAAATTAGCCGGTTTCAAAGTTCAGGGTGAAATGTAGCCAATCTGTGAGATTTAAGTGTGAAATATAGACTTTTTCCGAGAATATATTATAATTAAAGAATGTTAAACGGGCTGGGCCGGGCCGGGCCGCGTGCCTGGCCTCGCGACCCAGGCACGCGTGCTAACGGGCTGGCCCGCCGGCACGGGCCCATGTGGCCAGCTCTAGAAACAAGGAGTAGCATTTTTTTCAAATCCAGCAACCCGGCTCCTGTTTTGGGCCATCGAATATCGTGAATCGGCCCTGATCTTGAACATGTAACCACCTCTTAAGCCCAAAATCATCTATGCTTAATGGGTATCATTAGCAGAAGACCAACCTTTCTGAAGGTTTTGATTCTTTCGGCTTTTACTCTTTGGTTCGGTTTCTTCTTTCTCCTCTCTAGTTTTATGATTTAGGTTTAGTTTGGCACCGAAGTATTTTAAAAATCAAAGTATTCGAATACCACAATATTCACATGCATGGCGAACCAATATTTCAGTATTGAAAAAGTGGTCCAACCCTCTTTTTTATATACTTCCAAAAATAGTGTGGTTTCCTAAATATTGAAGTATTTAATACTTCAGCTTTTTCTGGAAACCAAAGTATTCTTAAAATATTCCAAAAATACAGAGCTCCCAAACGGGCCTTTAATATTTCTTTCACCATGTTTTTTAAGTACTTTGAGTATGTACAAAAAAAAACCTGGTAAGTACTCCAAATAAAGAACATTGAAATTGTAAGTACACAAATGGAAAGTATACATAGTACATTACATGAAGTACATGGCACGAAGTACAACGAAATAAACTTCAGGATGTACAGCACAAAGTAGAAAAGGTAGAAACGTATACTAAAGAGCTCAACAAAGAAAGAAAAAACTAGGCGTCGCCTGTCTCCTCCGACAATCGAAGGGTCCGCGCCTCCTCTCCTTGGCGCTTCGACGAGGAGAGGGAGTGGGGATCTCGAACCCACGCTCGGCGTTGTAGTTAATATCCTAAAATTAGAGTATAGTCAACCAACAACAACGTTATGTTGGTTATGAAGGCGTTGTGTGGAACAAGAAAAGAGGTTTTTTGTCTCCTCGTTCACCTTGTTTGCGATATCTCGCTGCGGTGGTGTTGAGGAGGCGGGGAATCGTCTGGTCGGTACTCCCTTTTGATTGGTGGATCTCGTTTTGTCTACGTATGTTGCATGTTCGGTATTAGGAGATTCACATCGATTTAATGGTTCAACAGCGACGACTTTAGCTATGAGGCGCTGGCCCTTAAAGGCACATGCACGGAAACTTCCCAGTAGGCATCAACTAAGTCACTCTAGGAGGGGAACGACGACATCGTCGTGTCTCGCTGACAGCGGTAGTGGTCGTTAGGTGGTCCAAAGACATCAATGTAATTTTTATTATGTTTGCAAGTGCATTTATAATTCTGGTGAACTTTTAATAAATCTGTATCCTTCTTGCAAAAAATACACCAAGTATAATTATACTAGTTTTTAAGTGCGGTTTTAATCAAACCCTATCAAAATGAGGTATAGTTTTGAATATCTTGATGCGAGGAATGCAACAGTGAGTACAGTTCATAATTCGGACGAACGGGTATAATTTTTTATTTTCTGTTTTTCTTTCTCAATTCATACTTTCACTTCTCTCACATCGTCACCCCACTTTTCTATTTATGAGAAGTGGTGAGCAGGGAGACGCCCACATGAGCCACGTGACGCGAAGAGAAGGCTCTACAAATGGACTTTCAATAAGGTCGGCCTTTTTTTGTAGAGATCATTAGGTTTAATCAATAAATATTTGGGTCCGCTCAACAAAAAAAATTGGGCGACTGTTTGCTGGGAGACCCTTTTACGTTATTCTCCTTTGTGGTCTTTTCTTTTGGTTTTTATAGTTCGGGTGTTTTCGTGTACTTCTCTACAAAGATCAGATGCACGTGTATGCTCTCGGATCTGGGCGGTTGGTACTAGGCTATTTTAGGGGATTGGTGAGGATAATCCTCTAGTGTATTGGGTGAAACCACGAACTTCGGATTGAGTATTGAGAAAAATGCACTAGAGTTTGGGGATTTGTGGGGAAATGTGGAAATAATACCTGTCCAATACACTAGAACCAAACGATGTTTTGAGATATGTGGAGATTCACGGGTTTGG